>CM062296.1:577647921-577812458 GCA_031216915.1 Pictodentalium vernedei
CAAATACTGGATTAACAGAAACATGAAATTCAAAACAGAGGCAAAATGTCTCGTCTTTAACAAGTCTATTGACGTCTCAAATAATATGTGGAAAATGACATTAACAAGTCACAAGGCCTCCAGAAAACGTAAATATTTTGAAAAAAAAACCCACAGCACAGCCAACAGTTCTTGACTTGTTACAAAATAATTTTAATAGGTTTGGGTTTATTTGTTGTGATCATTGGTGCTAAAACTCAAGACCACTGGTAGTGGGGTTAAACTGCAACAGATTACATGTATATGTAAGTGTTTTGTAAGAAATATTTTTGATTTATCTGATCACCCTAGAGGTTAAAAAATCACTTGGCGATGGCTGCAAAGGGTATGAAAACAAGAGGCCCCAGGGCCTGAGGGCACTCACCTGACATGGTAGCCTAAATATCAACCCCAAAGATTTGATTTCAACAAGTTGCATCTGCTCCTCCTAAGAAAAGCTCATACCAAATAGCCAAAGATTCTGACCAGTGGATCTAAAAAAAAAAAGATTTTTAAAGAATATTCCTCATACTGAACTAAGTTAAAATTCAAGCTCCGACAGGGAGCCCATATATGAACCCAGGGACTTGGCTTTAACAAACTTGAATCTCACCCCCCTAAGGATGCTGCACACCAAATATCAAAACATTCCGACTGCTGGATCTGAAGAAGAAGATTTTTAAAGAAAATTCCTCATTTTGAACTAAGTTATATCATTCAGGCTACCACAGTGAGTCCAAATATGAACCCAGGGACTTGGCTTGAACAAACTTGAATTTCACCCTCCTAAGCATGGTCCATACCCAATATCAAAAGATTCTGCCTGCTGGATCTTGAGAAGATTTTTTAAGAAATTTGCCTGAAATGCACTAAGTTCGAATTTGGGCTTCTCTAGTGAGCCCAAATATGAATCCAGGGGGCCGATTTGAACAAACTTGAATCAGATCCACCCCACAATGTTCCATACCAAATATCAAAAGATTCTGCCTGCTGGATCTGGAGAAGAAGATTTTTGAAAAAATTTGCCTGAAATGCACTAAGTTCGAATTTGAGCTTCTATAGTGAGCCCAAATATGAATCTAGGGAGCCAATTTGAACAAACTTGAATCAGATCCACCCCACAATGTTGCATACCAAATATCAAAAGATTCTGCCTGCTGGATCTGGAGAAGATTTTTTAAGAAATTTGCCTGAAATGCACTAAGTTTGAAATCGAGCTCCTATACTGAGCCCAAATATGAACCCAGGGGGCCAATTTGAACAAACTTGAATCAGATCCACCCCACAATGTTGCATATCAAATATCAAAAGATTCTGCCTGCTGGATCTGGAGAAGAAGATTTTTTAATGTTTTTCCCATTGCCTACATTGTTTAAAAAGTGCTGACTCAGCACTTTTTCAAAGTCCTGAAAAAAATACCGTGTGATCAAACCAATAGGGATTTTTTTTAACCATTCTACTCTACTGGATACAAGTAAGCTTTATACAAAATAAGATATGGCAGAATTTTTTGCGATCAATCAACTACTTATGTCCCATTATCATCTCATATCAAATTTGGTCCAAATCGACCTCACGGTTCTGAAAATAGAAATTTTAGGCGTGGCCAAAATTTTTTGCTCCTCCCATAACGAAGGCAAATAATGCCCTACACACTTCTTCTTGAACAAACTTGATTCTAAACCTCAAAAAAGGACTCTGTATACCACATATCAAGTCTTTGCTACTAGTGGTTCATTAGAAGAAGATTTTCAAAAAATAAGGCCATCTTTTCCACACCCCTCTGCTCAATATGAGCTGAAACCTAATTTGCATAAAAATCAAAAATTCCCCTATATAACCTCTACTTACATGAAATTTTAATTAAAATGGTTTAGGAGAAAGAGGCTCAAACACCACCTTCATGCAGGACGACGGACGATGGACGGACGGCGGACGAAGAGTGATAAGAAAAGCTCACCCTGACTAAAAATGGAGGAGGTCTGAAAAAAGTCTGGAATTTGTTTTCTTGCTACGCGTGGGAACCCTGTTTTCTTCCACCAATTACAGGATACCTTGCTCTTGTTGGCTTGGAGTAAATGCATGAGCATAAGATTCCTTTCATTTAAGTAGATCACCCATGATCCACCAGTCCAGTTGACAAGAGTGTCTTAACACTTTTGCTTCAACCATCTGAATCTTTACCTTTTTTTCTACGAAATTTAATGTGTATCATATTTTCATAATGTCTGATTAATGTTAAAATTTGAAACACAAACATTCAAGCATCTCAAAGATACAGGTTGGTACATATAAAAATATGAAAAAAATACAAAAATATTACAACAAAAATTGCCACCATTCAGCCATCTTTAATTTTTTTTTTCTATAACATTTAACATGCATCATATTTTCATAATGTCCGATTTGAATTAAAAATTTGAAACACCAACATTCAACCATCTCAGAGATACAGGTGGTGACAGGACAGGCAGGCTGACAGACAGATGGACAGAGTGCAATCCATAAGTCCCCTTATGGTAACCTGACTAATAATTTATAACTCTTTGACCACCCACTGGTTTGTCATGGTTTTCATTTGAGAAGGCCTCTTGATTACCCTTCAGCTCCCAAATGTTGCTCACAGCACAAAGTCCCTTCTTTCCTACCAACAAATTGAAACAACTGTTTATTGCTGTCCCATACTTCTTTCTTCCCAATTTCACTTATCTCAATACTACCTTTGTATCACCCAAAAGCCAACTGTCCTTCATTCTCCCATCCCAATTCCTCATTACATTCCAAGGGTATCCTGTCACACTCATATTTTGGACATTCTATGAGAAAGTGCTCTGGGGTCTCCATTTCTCCCAAATTACACATTCGGCTTTCGTTGACCATTTTCCAACTGCCTTGCCCCACAAAGCTTTGGTGACCTACCTCTGTTTGAATAGCAGTGACTTACCTCAGTTTGAATAGCAGTGACCTCCCAAATGTGTCATCCAGATCCTCCTCTAATGTTGGTTTCTCCTTATCACACAGGCCGCCCACAGACACCTTTTTTCTGAACCTTCTCGCAAATTTCGGTTACAATCCTCCAAGATTCTCACAGAGGATTTTTTTTTATCTTGGAATTTGGTCCTGTTTAGGTCAGAGATCTGTGCCGAATAGTTTTCCCCCCACCTTCCCAATCCATCCCATCTTAATATTAGAATCCCAAATATTCCGAAACATTATTATCAGCAAGTGTAACGAAATAGTTCAGGAAACAAAGTTTCATTAGATGTATCCTGTCCTTAATCTTCATCCATCCAAGCTCCACCCTGACTGCTTAAAGTGCTGCTGCAATGTTTGACCCTGTTATCTATCTACCTGCACCACTCTGCCGAGTTTCAAAACTCTTTACAACCTTTTAGTTTCAGAGATACAGTTAAAACTAGAAGTCCTGTCACGAATAGTGCGCTTATCTAGGCTTAATTGCGCGTTGGAATTGCGCGCAATTGCCATATCGAATGGCATCCACAGCATGGCAGGTTCTCCTGGTTACTCATAGCAAACACAAGCAATGTTTCCGCCAATGGACCTCTGGGTTACCCGGAGGTCCATTGGCTGAAACATTGCTTGTGCACAGGCCATATGTACAGAATTTGATAGCTTTACTTGGTCCATAACGCGTACATTAACGCGCATATCAACGTGCTATTTGTGCGCATTTCATGACAGGACTTCTAGTTTTAACTGTATCATCTCCGTATCATATGTTATACGTGGTACACCCACCAGTCTCAAATTCTTTCCCCAGCAAAAACTTTATTGAATCTATTTCTCCATACAACTTTCAGCTGATTAAGAATTTGCTAATCTTTCACACTTAGTTTGTTCATGTAGTTTCGGTAGTTGCCCCTTCTTGTGATGTTAACTGGTTGAGTGCTAAAAGCCACTATCAGGGCTTTGAGAATGAAAGTGTCAATGACACTGTAGCTCAACTTGACAAACTTGAACTTGGTAAGTTATAAATGAAATGGCAAAATTGAAGATCATTGGTACCAATGTCATTTTTTTTGCCAGTGGCAACATTTTTTGACAGAAACCAAAGAAAATTGATAGCTCCCATCTAGAGGCATCCCCAAACAAGCATGCCAGGTTTCAAAGCAATCTGATCATAAATGTGCCCTGTAGGGTGTACAAAAGGGAAATATTGTGGTCTGACTAGACTAAATTCTAAGAACGTTGGCCGTGGCAACATTTTTTGACAGAAATGGAAGAAAATCGATAGCTCCCATCTAGAGGTCACCGTAAATAAGCATACCAGGTTTCAAAGCAATCTAATTATAAATGTGCCCTGTAGGGTGAGCCAAAGGGAAATATTGTGGTCTGACTAAACCAAGTTCTAAGAATGTTGGCTGCGGCAACATTTTTAGATGGAAATTGAAGAAAATCGATAGCTCCCATCTAGAGGTCACCCCAAACAAGCATGCCAGGTTTCAAAGCAATCCGATCATAAATGTGCCCTGTAGGGTGTGCCAAAGGGAAATATTGAGTCTTCTGACTAAAATAAGTTCTAAGAACGTTGGCCGCGGCAACATTTTTTGACTGAAATTGAAGAAAATCGATAGCTCCCATCTAGAGGTCTCCCCAAACAAGCATACCAGGTTTCAAAGCAATCAAATCATAAATGTGTCCTGTAGGGTGTGCCAAAGGGAAATATTGTGGTCTGACTAGACTGAGTTCTAAAAACGGCTGCGGCAACATTTTTTGACGGAAATTGAAGAAAATCGATAGCTCCCATCTAGAGGTCACCCCAAACAAGCATGCCAGGTTTCAAAGCAATCCGGTCATAAATGTACCCTGTAGGGTGTGCCAAAGGGAAATATTGAGTCTTATGACTAAACTAAGTTCTAAGAACGTTGGCCACGGCAACAATTTTTGACAGAAATTGAAGAAAATAAATAGCTCCCATCTAGAGGTCTCCCCAAACAAGCATACCAGGTTTCAAAGCAATCTGATCATAAATGGGCCCTTTAGGGTGTGCCAAATGGAAATATTGAGGTCTGACTAAACTAAGTTCTATGAACGTTGGCCGTGGCAACATTTTTTGCCGGAAATTGAAGAAAATCGATAGCTCCCATCTAGAGGTCACCCTAAATAAGCATACCAGGTTTCAAAGCAATCAAATCATAAATGTGCCCTGTAGGGTGTGTCAAAGGGAAATATTGTGGTTTGACTAAACTAAGTTCTAAGAACGTTGGCCGCGGCAACATTTTTTGACGGAAATTGAAGAAAATCGATAGCTCCCATCTAGAGGTCACCCCAAACAAGCATGCCAGGTTTCAAAGCAATCCGATCATAAATGTACCCTGTAGGGTGTGCCAAAGGGAAATATTGAGTGTTCTGACTAAACTAAGTTCTAAGAACGTTGGCCGCGGCAACATTTTTTGACAGAAATTGAAGAAAATTGATAGCTCCCATCTAGAGGTCTCCCCAAACAAGCATACCAGGTTTCAAAGCAATCTGATCATAACTGTGCCCTGTAGGGTGTGCCAAAGGGAAATATTGAGGTCTGACTAAACTAAGTTCTACGAACGTTGGCCGTGGCAACATTTTTTGCCGGAAATTGAAAAAAATCGATAGCTCCCATCTAGAGGTCACCCTAAATAAGCATACCAGGTTTCAAAGCAATCAAATCATAAATGTGCCCTGTAGGGTGTGCCAAAGGGAAATATTGTGGTTTGACTAAACTAAGTTCTAAGAACGTTGGCCGCGGCAACATTTTTTGACGGAAATTGAAGAAAATCGATAGCTCCCATCTAGAGGTCACCCCAAACAAACATACCAAGTTTCAAAGTAATCTGATCATAAATGCGACCTGTGAGGTGTGCCAAAGGAAATTGTGGACGTACGTACTAACGTACTAACGTACGTATGTACGTACGTACGTACGTACGTACGTACGCCGACGGACGAGAAGTGATGGCAATAGCTCAGCTTGACTTTGTCAAGTTGAGCTAAAAATGAGGGTACCAGAGTAAAAGCCATCGTTTTCCTTGTTCATGTTCCATATTCAATCAAACACAAATAATATTTTGTTTATACAAATTTGTTTTATCACAAATTATTGAAGAGTGCCTTCAGGCACTTTTCAATAATTTATAATAAAAATTTTTTTCTGAACAACTTCATATCACCCAAAATAATGTAGCCCTCAACCAGTTAAAGGTGGCATAGAAACAGTCAGTCACCAGTCTCACACACCAGGCAGTTTGCCGTCACCTTCTGGAATAGAGAACTACACAACACACTAACTTGGCATAGGCTCTGCCTTATGGCCCATGGGTATAGTTTGCTTTTGTTTTCATTCAGTTTAAGCCTTCAGTTGTTCCCATATGTCTCACCAGTTGCCAGCATTTTCTATCATCACTCTTTCAGCAATATTATGTCCCAAAGAATCAGTCCCAGGCTTTGTATAAAACTAATTTCTTCAATTTCTGACACCAATACAGTATCATCTGCAAAAAAATAACCCTGGGAACTTCAGATCTCAAACTGGTTCCCCTTCATAGCTTTGTATAGTTCATCTCCTACATATCTGATGTACAATTGTTATGGTGTGGAAATATTATTGATATTGGTAACAGAAAGAAATCTGAGAATCAGCAACAATAACTATGAATTTAACAATTCTAAAATTTAATTAAAAAAAATTAATATAAAAAAAATGATACAATGATCTTTTACACTAATTGGTTTAGTAGTTATTAATTATTGAATTAGCCCAAAGTACAGTTTGACAGAATCCAGTAATCCAGTGGTGAAGAATCTTGTGAAGAAAGTTACCAGCTGGTACATGTAGTATTAAATCCAAGAATGTCTTTTCAGAAACAGTATCCCGTAGATTTGTAATAAAATTTTCACTTAGAAAATTCAGCAGTCTCCAATAAAATATAATAAAATGCTCTGCAAAATTCAAATGAAGTAAAAATCCAGGAAGTATTGGTACCGCAGGTAATTTTCAAATAATCCAGTAGAATCCTGGCTTTTCACAAAATAATATTCTGTTTCACAGAAAGTATAAATTCTCTTTTCCAAGACGAATAGATTCTCTTCAAAATTCTCTTTTGGAATCAATCTTCTAAATACACAAAGAAGCACTGCTTCTATAATAAATGCACTGTTCTGAAACAATAATAATCTTCAATGGAAACAACTGAAGTGAGTCTGTCTGAAATGGTTTTCTAAAAATGAGTTTCTGAATTCTGTTGACAAACCTTTATATAGTAACTAGTGCTGGGCGGTTTCTCAATTAATCGACAGTATCCGGTTAAAAATTCAATATCGTCAGTAATGTCGTCTAAAAAAAAAGTTGTCATAATCATCAGTTATCAGCAGGCGTCAACTTGCCGTCAACGGTCAAGTAATCATACTTCGCATGTGTGTGTCCGTGTGTGTGAATAAAAGTGATTCTAATTTAATGCAGCTTGAGTTTTCCAAGTCTTAAATTAAAGTTAAAATGCCCACATTATATCCGCGTATGCAACTTAATTTGTAAAACACACAGAGAAAGCGTCCGTATTGGGAGCGAATCTGTTGAATCTGGGCATGTCTGGTGACTACAGAACCACTTTTGCATAAATTAAAAGAATAGCAATGCAAGGGAGCTAAGTGTTGTTCATTCTTGTATTGTTTTTACTTAATGCATTTTCCGTTTGTAAAACGTTTTTATTTGGTTACAACAAAAGAGCTAACAAGTTATCTTTAATTATGTGAATTCCTTCCGTTATCACCCTGCCAATCCACGAAAGGAATGTGTGGAATACTTATCGGAAACGTCTTTTATTCATTAATGCGGACTTCTTATTTAAATGCTTATTCCATTTAAATAAACAGCCAGCATGGTTTTGAGAATGGGTTTTTCCAAATAATTTTGAACATCATGTCACACATTTAGGACAGTGAGGTTCAGTTTGGATCACATTCTCTGCAAATATAACTGGTAGGATACGATTTACGTTTTGTTTTTTTCAAAGTCATTGACCAGTTGATAACTGGATGTCAATTGAAGCCTGTCAATGCGACCTGTATGCCTTCAATGTATTCATAATACAGGCATCAATCTACAGTATTAGACCCCTCCCCACACAGTTTCACAGTTCGTGACATCTTATGTCTTGGGTTTCTGAAAAAAATAAGACACGCAGGCACATAAACAATTAAAATTCTTTCAATTTTATTCCAAATACAAATCATATTATCAAACAAAGAACAACAGATGATACACAATACACAACTTCGAAAATCAAACAACATTTGTAGAACATCATTTACATGTAAAGTTTGCTGGTTGTGAGTTGGGTGTTAAAAACCGCGATAATATTGTTAACCGCGATGTCAGTACTCAATAATCGCGTTTTTTATTTTTTTCAATATCGCCCAGCACTAATAGTAACCAGATAGAATGCCCTAGAAGATGAAATGTCTACAAAGTTCTAACAGTTTCTAGGTGATTCTGTCATAGTTCAAGTAAACAAGTTCCTTGACCTACTTAAACAATCAACAGCTATTTGTACAATAGATCAGTGTAACAAAGATGTAAACAAGGTCACTGAGTGCAAATGAGTGAGACCAGTCAGAAAAAAATATCAATCTCAATATAATTATCCACTAAGAATATATCAATCTTAGTGGTATTAGACCCCTCCCCACACAGTTTCACAGTTCGTGACATCTTATGTCTTGGGTTTCTGAAAAAAATAAGACACGCAGGCACATAAACAATTAAAATTCTTTCAATTTTATTCCAAATACAAATCATATTATCAAACAAAGAACAACAGATGATACACAATACACAACTTCGAAAATCAAACATTTGTAGAACATCATTTACATGTAAAGTTTGCTGGTTGTGAGTTGGGTGTTAAAAACCGCGATAATATTGTTAACCGCGATGTCAGTACTCAATAATCGCGTTTTTTATTTTTTTCAATATCGCCCAGCACTAATAGTAACCAGATAGAATGCCCTAGAAGATGAAATGTCTACAAAGTTCTAACAGTTTCTAGGTGATTCTGTCATAGTTCAAGTAAACAAGTTCCTTGACCTACTTAAACAATCAACAGCTATTTGTACAATAGATCAGTGTAACAAAGATGTAAACAAGGTCACTGAGTGCAAATGAGTGAGACCAGTCAGAAAAAAATATCAATCTCAATATAATTATCCACTAAGAATATATCAATCTCAATATAATATGGGGGCTATATAACACAATGCAAACAGTATCAGTGAAAGGATACACTCAGGGTTGAGGCTTACCTCCACAGGCAACCATTTTGTTGTTACTCCCCAATGAGCTCACTCCTCATATCTTTATACAGAGCTATCAAGATTCCAACAATCTCACCTCCCAAACCCTCGATCTTTTGCCACATTCTCCCCATCCATACTTCATCAAATGTCTTTTTAACATCCAGAAATGCAATCAACATATTTCTCTGACTTGAGCAACCTTCCGCCATATAGGCCTGTATTGTTGCAAAAAGCAAGAAGTGCAAATCTAGTTGCGTGGATGTGAAAATCTTTTTGCCTCTGATTTATACACTTGGAAAAAAGAAGAAAATGGATGAATCTTAGGAAATAGTCATTATGCTGAAAGTGATTTGATGGCTCACAAGTTCCAGATGATGAATGCTGTCAGAGTTGATATTTCAGACAAAACTCAACAAGAAGATGAGGATGTGAAGGAATATTATTTGTATTCTGATAAAGCAGAGTGACCTTAAAATAACAGTGTCCTTGCATAGCAGGAACATAAGTTCCTTCCCTGAACCATCCTCGCTTAGTATCAGTAAACTAGAATAAAACTCATTGATAGGAGAATATATGTTAGCAATATCTGTGAACATAAGATCATTTAAAATCTTTGAAAATGAATGATTTCTGAATGATCATATGATTTTTTGCATTTTTGAATATTAGAGCGAATGTGAGAATGATTTTAATAATAAAATTATAGGTGCACAGTTATGGTAACTTTCATATGTACAAATGGTTGCTTAAAATTACTGGGACAAATAAGTAGAGGCTCTGAAGAGCCTGTAATCACTCACCTGGAACTACATATAAAAATGTTATTTCCCATAGGCTTTTCCATGATAACTATGAGCTGCAATTGTGGCCATGTTTGCAACATTACATGAGGATCATTGGTAGGTGTCCCAATCCACCAATCAGAATCAAAGAATGCCTGTGGCGGCCATGTTTTCAAACCCATGGGAACAAAATGAAGATCGTTTGTAGAGGACAAAATGAGGCTCGTTTGTAGAGGACCTCCCATAGACTATCCCTGCCAGGTTTATGACGTCGGCTCAGTAGTTCCAGAGAAGAAGGTGAAAATATGATTTCTCATAGGGTTTCTATAGTAACTATAAGCCACAATTGCAGCCATGTTTGCAACCCAATCAACATTACATGAGTATCGTTGGTAGAGGGAGTTAGTGATGAACCGATAATCGGCAATCGGAACCAGACGGCTATGGGGCATCGGCCGATTATGACAACCGTCAGTTAAAAACCGGCAGTTTCTGGTTATTCTATATTTAACACTGACTATTAAAAATGCCTTTGATATCTGGCCATTTCAATGAAGTTTCCCCATTAAAAACATGTGTAGTGCATAGTAGAAAATTTGGGGATTTGCAAAGCAGAGATATTACTGAATTTCACAAGAGGCCCCACGGGGCCTGAAGCGCTCATCTTGTACAGAAGTTAAGTAAAAATTCCAATGTCCAAAACCATCTAAAAATCTCAACGTTTCGTCAGCAAAATGCCAGCTTCATCTGGAGATGAAGCTGGCATTTTGCTGACGAAATCTGGAGATGAAGCTGGCATTTTGCTGACGAAACGTTGAGATTTTTAGATGGTTTTGGACATTGGAATTTTTACTTAACTATTATACAAGACTTTGTTCAAGTATCCGGTCTGTATGGCTGTGATCCCATTTTATGCTGTTCCAATGAAGATAGGTTTTTGTGGTGCCGTGCTATCTTTGTTATTATTCATCTTGTACAGAACACAATTTAAACAGAGTCCAAGAATGAGTCTACAATAAGCAAGCCATCTCCATAGGCCACACTGTCAATCCTTGAGTCCCTCTGGAGTGACAAAAATAATCTGGGCATCATGCCTTTTCTTCAGTTGATCATAAGTAAAATGTAGAGCTCCCCTATGAAGCTCCTTCATACAACCTATGTGGATTAATCTTAGTACCTCTAGAGGGTACTGAATACAAAATTTTTAATTCTTCAGCAAAATGGCCAATTCCGGCTCCCATAGAGAGCCCAAATATTAACCCAGGCTCTTGATTTGAACACAGTTAAATCTGACTTCCCTAGAGATGTTGTGTACCGAATATGAAAGCATTCTGACTGTTGGATCTGAAGAAGAGAAATTGTAAAAGAAATTTCTTCGAATTGCACTAAGTTCAAATTTGGGCTACCATAGCGAGCCCAAATATTAACCTATGGATCCGATTTGAACAAACTTGAATCTGACCCCCCTAGAGATGTTGTATACCAAATGTGAAAGCATTCTGACAAGTGAATCTGAAGAAGAAGATTTTTGAAGAAATTCTCTCATATTGTACGTAGTTAAATTTCATGTTCCCATATGGAGCCCAGATATTAACCTAGGCACTCGAATTGAACAACCTGGAATCTGACCCCCCTAGAGATGTTGTATACCAAATATACAAGCATTCCGACTGGTGGATCTGAAGAAGAAGATTTTTAAAGAAATTTCCTCATATTGCACTAAGTAAAAATTTGGGCTACCATAGTGAGCCCAAATATATACCTAGGGATCTGATTTGAACAAACTTGAATCTGACTCCCATAGAGATGTTGCATACCAAATATCAAAGCATTCTGACTGATGGATCTGAAGAAGAAGATTTTTTTAAATTACCCTCCATATTGAACAAAGATAAAATTTGGGCTTCCGTAGGAAGCCCAAATATTAACCTAGGGACTTGGTTTGAACAATCTAGAATCTGACCCTCATAACAATGATGTATACCAAATATTAAAAGATTTTGACTGGTGGTTCTGAAGAAGAAGATTTTTAAAAAATATTCCCCATATTACCCTATGTTAAAACTTCGGGCTCTGTAGAGAGCCCAAATATGAACCAATGAGCTTTATTTCAACAAACTTTTATCTGACCCCCCTATGAATGCTGTATACCAAATATCAAAAGATTCTGATGATTGGTTCTGGAGAAAAGATTTTTTAAAATTTTTGCAAATATGCTGACTCAGCATTTTTTCAATGTCCATTACAGAACACCCTAACATAACCAATGGCAATTTTTTTTACCATTCAATTCTACTGGTCATAAGGATACTTCATACCAAATAAAAGCTCTCTGTTCCATGGGGTTTGGGAAATATGGGCGTTTGAAAATATTTTTATTTTTAGCTCCCAGGGTTCCCATGGGGATGCGGGAATTTTTTTTTTTGCATGGGTCAAGTACTTATGACCCAATACTACCACAAACCAAATTTGGTTCATACCAGACCATCGGTTCAGAAAATAGAAATTTTGGGCGGAGCCAAAAATCTTACCCCTCCTATTACAAAGCCAAATATTACTTCATGAACTTCGTTTGAACAAACTTGATTCTACATCTCATATGGAAGCTCCATAGCAAATATCAAGTCACTGTACACACTGGTTCTTGAGAAGAAGATTCTAAAAATATTTTGGAGCATTTTCCCCCACTCCCTCCCTATGGGGCTGGGCATGCTGAGTTGAACAAAAATGAAATGCCCCTTTGGGACCATCACTCACACAAACTTTCACTTGAATTGGCCCAGTGGCTTTGGAGGAGAAGACCAAAACATGGTGTTGACGGACGAAGGACGACGGACGGAGAGCGATGAGATTAGCTCAGCTTGACTTTGTCAAGATGAGCTAAAAACTGTAATCGGTACGAGATCGCCACCATTTCCCAAAGATTGTAGAGTTCATTTAAACACTACAGAAACACATCAAGGGAGGTAACACGTTGAAAAAAGAACATTACGTGTAAAGCATGCATCATACGACTTCACAACACACATTAACATCAAAATTATTATTCATTTAAGACACAAAGTATGTGTGCTCAGTATATTCCTGGTTAATACAGCCAAGTGTATTGTATCTTTACACAAAACCATATTAACACTATTTACCGGAATAAAACAAGATCTTCACGAGAAACAATATCGTGTGATTGTATTGTTAATAACAATCTTTTCCCCACACCCCAACCAAAATATTATTTTGGCTAATATTGCCCAGCACTAAATATGTATACTCTTGAGAACTTAAGTGGTACTAAGCTTTCGTAACTGATGATTTATCAATGAAATTTCTGTAGTATAACAGGCACCAACAGATTTTCTTCAGTGTCCTACTTCAGCTTTCAGACTCAGCATCGGAATCGGCACACTCGGCAGAGAAATAACCGGTAATCGGTTGATAGCAAGATTTGATAATCGGTTCATCACTAGAGGGAGTCTCAGTCATCAACCATGCAAAGTTTCAAAAACATTTGGCCCTGTGGTTTCAGAGGAGAATATTTTTCAAATTCACCAATCAGAATCAAATGAAAGTGTCAATGACACTGTAGCTCAACTTGTCAAGACATGTATGTGTATAGTATGTGACACAGCAATGACAAAGATCTAGGTAATGACCTGATAACAAAGGTACATATAAAGTATTGTAACGGTCTGTACATAAATACTGACCGTAGCTTGTAACAAATGTATAGGTAAAGTATTGTAAAGGTGGGTGACAGTCAGATGCTAAACTAGAAAAAACTCTTTGAGTCCCAGAGCGGGTCTGACTGAACCCCAAAATATTTGTTCTCATAGCACAGTGATAACAAAGGCACCACAAAACACACTCATTCCTGTCCCAAGGTGAAAACAAAGGTATCCAAGAAGTTTCGTGAAGATCAGTTCATAAATACGAGCTGTATAGAAGTTGTGACAAAAAACTGATTGGACCTAATTTCGGTACAAAATGGCCACTGGCAGCCATCTTGAATTTGGACCGCACCCAGAAACACTCATTCTCGTCTCCAGGTGATAACAAAGGTACCCAAGAAGTTTTGTGAAGATCGGTTCATAAATACAGCCTCTACCCTGAGCCGTATTGACATGTGTGCTTACATTGTGTAAGTAGCACTGAATAAATCAAAGTTCATCTAATTTGCATAATTTCTGCATGAAACAAAACCCCTTACAATATGTGATGTATTCCATGTTACTAAACATTCATACAAAAATTCATTAAAATCAGAACTTTCATACAGAAGTTCTGTACAAAAGACTGATGGCACTAATTTTGGTACAAAATGGCTGCTGGTGGCCATCTTGAATTTTGGACCACACCCAAAAACACTCGCTCTCATCCCACGGTGATAACAAAGGTACCCAAGAAGTTTCGTAAAGATTGGTTCATAAATATGGCCTCTAGTCTGAGCCGTATAGAAGTTGTGTACAAAAAACTGATTAGACCTAATTTTGGTACAAAATGGCCACTGGCAGCCATCTTGAATTTTAGACTGCACCCAGAAACACTCGTTCTCGTCCCAAGGTGATAACAAAGGTACCCAAGACATTAAGTGAAGATCAGTTCATAAATACAGACTCTAGCCCGAGCCGTATTCACATGTGTACTTACTGTGTGTAAGTAGCACTGAAAAAATCAAAGTTCATCTAATTTGCATAATTTCTGCACGAGAAAAAAACCTGTATTATATGTGATGTATCCCATGGTACTAAACATTTACACAAAAAAATATTCAAATCAGCGCTTTCATATGGAAGTTATGTGCAAAAATCTGATTACACCTAATTTTGTACAAAATGGCTGCCATCGGCCATCTTGAATTTTGGACCGCACCCAAAAACACTCGTTCTTGTCCCACGGTGATACCAAAGGTACCCAAGAAGTTTCGTAAAGATCGGTTCATAAATACGGCCTCTAGCCCGAGCCGTATTGGCATTTGCACTTACAGTGCTGAAAGTAACACCAAAAAACCATCAAAATTAGTCTAATTTGCACAATTTATGCACGAGAAAAAACTCCGTATTATATGTGATGTATCCCATGGTACTAAACATTTATACAAAAAATTATTCAAATCAGTGCTTTCATATGTAAGTTCTGCACAAAAAGACAGATTTCTGCATCGTCGGTACAAAATGGCGGCTGGCAGCCATCTTGAATTTCAGACTGCACCCAAAAACACTCGTTCTCGTCCCATGGTCATAACAAAGGTACCCAAGACGTTTCGTAAAGATCAGTTCATAAATACGGCCTCTAGCCAAAGTTGAGCTAAAAATGTGATTTCCAATAGGATTTCTATAGTAACTATAAGCTGCAATTGCAGCCATGTTTGCAACCCGATCAACATTAAATAAGGATCGTTGGTAGAGGGGATCCCAGTCATCAACCATGCAAAGTTTCAAAACGGTGGTTTCAGAAGAGAAGATTTTTGAAAATCCAACCAGAATCAAAGAATGCCTCTGGAAGCCACGTTTTTCATCCAACGGGAACAAAATGAGGATCATTTATAAGGGGATCTCCCATAGACCATTCCTGCCAAGTTTGGTTCACACCGGCTCAGCGGTTACAAAGAAGATTGGGATCGTTGGTAGAGGGGATCCCAGTCATCAACCATGCAAATTGGCCCTGTGGTTTCAGAGGAGATTTTTCAAAATCCACCACTCAGAATCCAAAAATGCTTCTGACAGCCATGTTTTTCAATGCAGGGTAACAAAAATGAGAAGCATTTGTAGAAGACCTCCCATACACTATCCCTGTCAGGTTTGGTTCACGTTGGCTCAATAGTTCCAGAAAAGAAGATGAAAATGTGATTTGCCATAGGGTTCAAAAGTAACTATAAGCTGCAATTATGGCCATGTTTACAACCCAATTAACATTAAATGAGGATTGTTGGTAGAGGGGGGTCCCAGTCATCATTTATGTGAAGTATAAATGAAAGTTTCAATGACACTGTAGCTCAACTTGACAAACTTGAACTTGGTAAGTTATAAATGAAACGGCAAAATTGAAGATCATTGGTACCAATGTTATTTGATGAAATTTCAACATAACAGCATTGTGTGTGCACAACGTCAGAGTAATCCATGCAATTTTTAAATGTAAACAGTAAGACTGGTTAAAGGAAGAATGTTGATACACAATGCAGTATGTTCAAAGGTTATTGTAAATGGCAACTTTTTTCACAGAAATGAATGCTAATCAATAGCTCTTATCTAAAGGTCTTGCCTAATGAGCACACCAAGTTCAAAAACAATCCTATGATAAATGTGGCCTGTAGGCCATGTCAAAGAATGTTGACGCACAAATGAAATAAATTCAAAGATTGTTGCAAACAGCAACAGTTTTTGATGGAAATGAAAAGAAAATCAATAGCTCCTATCTTTGTCACCCTGCATAAGCATACAAAGTTTCAAAACAACCTGATAATGAATGTGCCCTCTGAGGCATGACAAAGGAAGATGCTTATGCACAAACACACTAAGTAGAAGGTCATTGCTTGTGGCTTTGGGGGGGGGGGGGGGTATGGAAATTCATAAATATACCCTGCAGAGAGTTCAAAAGGGATAAGTTGATTCACAAATGCAGTAAGTTCAAAGGCTGGTGATAACGACAATAATGTTTTATGGAAATGAAAAAAAGCAATAGCTCACATCTAGAGGTCACCCCCAAACACACATACCAAGTTTCAAAGTGATCCGATAATAAATGTGCCCTGAAGGGTGTGTTAAAGGAAATATTGAGGCCTGACTAAACTAAGTTCAAAGGTCAGCGGCAACATTTTTTGACAGAAATTGAAGAAAATCGAAAGCTCCCATCTAGAGGGATCCCCAAACAAGCATACAAAGTTTCATACCGATCTGATTATAAATGTGCCCTGTAGGGCATGCCAAAGGAATATATTGATACCTGACTAAACTAAGTACAGGGCATGCCAAAGGAATATATTGATACCTGACTAAACTAAGTTCAAAGATCGTTGCCAGCGGCAACATTTTTTGACGGACGGAAATGGAAGAAAATCGATAGCTCCCATCTAGAGGTCACCACAAATAAGCATGCCAGGTTTCAAAGCAATCCAATCATAAATGTGCCCTGTAGGGTGTGCCAAAGGGAAATATTGAGGTCTGACTAAACTAAGTTCTAACAGGGTTCTTACATTTTTTTGGCCAAAAATTTCCATACTTTTTCCATACCTTTTCCAGACCTGACGTACCATTTTTCCAGACTCAAATCGCATCATTTACCATCATGCTGAAGGCACAGGCACCGTCTCAAGTGGAATCTAGGGCCCGCAACCATTGAAAGTTCATTACTACATGTACATATATGCTAACAAAGTGGTACTGGTAGCTAAACTGGCAGTGATTCTACATGTTGATTAGCTGCAAACATGTATGTATTCAGCCAATGAAAATGTACAATCCCTACAGCTGAAAATCTGTTTTCATACGGTGTTCAGCGTACATCTATAAGGAATGTGTCCCACCCATATAGCAATAAAGCAAGTTCTCTCTTAGAGAGCACTTGGTTTGTTGTTATATGAATGGGTAGTTCTGGACAACATATGGACTTCAAGATTAAATAAAAATTTCTTGACATTGTTTTATCATAAGAGTAAAAACGTCTAACTTACCACAAGACAGTCTGTGTGCCAGAATATATTCTACTTGAAATAGTTTCAGAAATTATCCAAACTAACAGTAATAATCCTTCAACATACACAAGCTATGTGCATGTAGTTTGAAAAGCTTCTTAAGCAGGTTATATCATAAACATTATGTAACAATGATCCAAATGAAACTGAAGAAATGAATTATCAAATGAGAAATCAAACTGCAACTGTAGTAACACCAATTATCCAACTCTTTAACATGCATCAAATGGAGATCACCATGAACAAAAATCAGTTTTTATATTCTTTTAGATTGTTGTCAATTTCTTCATCGAGATTTTTTAGTTCAACCTCTTTATCTCTTGCCGATCGCCGAAGGGCGTTCGATTTTCCAAACGTTGTAAGATAGCGTGATTTTGTCTATGAACAAGAAAATTTTGAAGCAATCTGACTATCAGGAAACATGAGGCGAAATACGTCAGAAACACCCTGACAACTCTTGTAAGAATGGTGTTTTTCCATCATATTCCAAGTCCAGTAAATTTCTGCTGTTAAAACACTCTTGTCGGTAACAAAGTCTCCAAGGGTTGAAACACCCCCAGTGCCAGTGGCTCCATGGCTATGTTGGTGAGACACTTCCAATGCATCAAGTTTTTGTTTTGAAGAAACACCGTGAAGATCATTGCCAGGTGTCAGATGAGTCTTACCTATTCTCGTAGCTTCGGAAAAAAATCCTTCCATATGATTTTGTTGTTGTTTCATTTTCACTAAGGCAGCGTGTTTTTTACCTGCCATGTGACTTAGAAGGGCCGCTTCGCCCATATTCGATACGTCAAATGATTTTCTGCATATTGTGCACATTGCCTTTTTATTCGAAGTTTTGTCCTGAGAAATCCATTGTTTGAATCTAGGGTCTGTTTCCCATTTCGGCAAAAAAACACACTTCCCCATGATAAACAAATACAAAAATAACAAATGACCTTCACGTTGGAAATTTCAAAGACAATAAAACACAGTGCACATGTGACTTGACCTTCGGAATTCTCCGTAATTCCGAGCTGCATTCAGCTTTGAAACACCTGATATTTCGGTTGTATTCCATTGAAAATGCACGAAGTTTTTCGATCTGAATTTTTCTGTTATCGAATGCGGGGCGTTGACAAATAATAATTCTTGTATGCTGGTTCTTTTTACTCAGAATGATTACACCTTTGTTAAAAACAGTAATTTCCATACTTTTTCAAGACCCCAAGGCTCGACACACATATTTTCAAACCTTTTCCAGACCTTTTCCAAACCGCCCCAAATTTCCATACTTTTTCCAGTTTTCCAGACCCACGTACGAACCCTGTTCTAAGAACGTTGGCCGTGGTAACATTTTTTGACGGAAATGGAAGAAAATCGATAGCTCCCATCTAGAGGTCACCCTAAACAAGCATGCCTAGGGCTGCACGATATTCAAAACTGAATACCGGTATCGGTATTCAAAAAAATACCGCGGTATACCGGTATATCGAAAACTGTTCAAATATATGAACACAAGTACCACAATCGAGTCTCGAGGCATCACAGTCGGAACGAATTAGCATACATTGATGATGCGGTTCGAAAAACCTTTACCCAACGCAGACGATATCAAAATTTATTATTTTCAAAATTAATTTATCAGATTTTCCCCAAGATTTCAACAAAACTATATCATGTGACCCCTCATTGGAACGAGCTCAACGAGCTCGTTCCAATGAGGGGTCACATGATATAGTTTTGTTGAAATTTTTGAAAATTATTTTTTCAACTTCTGAATTTGTATATAACGAGGGCACAAACAGACGATTCCTTGGATAAAGGGATAATATTATTCATTCCAGTCTACAATTAAAAAACTCAAGACATCTTGAAAATTAAATTGTGGGTAAATAAATAATGACGATAAACCGATATTTTTTTAATTACACCGGTATTCAATCGATATTGGTTTGAATACCGGTATATATCGGTTTATCGATATACCGTGCAGCCCTAAGCATGCCACGTTTCAAAGCAATCCAATCATAAATGTGCCCTGTAGGGTGTGCCAGGGGGATTAATATTGATGTTTGACTAAACTAAGTTCTAAGAACGTTGGCCGCGGCAACAATTTTTGACGGAAATGGAAGAAAAATGATAGCTGCTCCCATCTAGAGGTTACCCCAAATAAGCATGCCAGGTTTCAAAGCAATCCAATCATAAATGTGCCCTCTAGGGTGTGTCAAAGGGAAATATTGAGGTTTGACTAAACTAAGTTCTAAGAACGTTGGCCGCGGCAACATTTTTTGACGGAAATGGAAGAAAATCGATAGCTCCCATCTAGAGGACACCCCAAATAAGCATACCAAGTTTCAAAGCGATCCAATCATAAATGTGCCCTGTAGGGTGTGCCAAAGGGAAATATTGAGGTTTGACTAAACCAAGTTCTAAGAACGTTGGCCGCGGCAACATTTTTTGACGGAAATTGAAGAAAATCGATAGCTCCCATCTAGAGGTCACCCCAAACAAGCATACCAAGTTTCAAAGCGATCCAATCATAAATGTGACCTGTAGGGTGTGCCAAAGGGAAATATTGAGGTTTGACTAAACTCAGTTCTTAGAACGTTGGCGGCAGCAACATTTTTTGACAGAAATTGAAGATAATCGATAGCTCCCATCTAGAGGTCACCCCAAACAATCATACCAAGTTTCAAAGCAATCTGATCATAAATGCGACCTGTGAAGTGTGCCAAAGGAAATTGTGGACGAATGTACTAACGTACTAACATACTAAAGTACATATGCCGACGGACAAGAAGTGATGGCAATAGCTCAGCTTGACTTTGTCAAGTTGAGCTAAAAATTTGGCCTGGGAGTTTCAGAGAAGATTTTTGAAAATCCACCAACCAGAATCAATGAATGCCTCTGGCGGCCATGTTTTTCAACACACGGGAACAAAATGAGGATCGTTTGTAGAGGACCTCCCATAGACCATTTCTGCCAAGTTTGGTTCATGTCGGCTCAGTAGTTCCAGAGAAGAAGATGAAAATGTGATTTCCCATAGGGTTTCTATAGTAACTATAAGCTGCAATTGAAGCCATGTTTGCAACCTGATCAACATTAAATAAGGATCGTTGGTAGAGGGGCTCCCAGTCATCAACCATGCAAAGTTTCAAAACATTTGGCCCTGTGGTTTCAGTGAAGATTTTTAAAAAATCCACCAATCAGAATCAAAGAATGCCTCTGGTGGCCATGTTTTCAAACCCATGGGATCAAAATGAGGATCGTTTGTAGAGGACCTCCCACAGACTATCCCTGTCAGGTTTGGTTCATTTCGGCCAGTAGTTCCAGAGAAGATGATGAAAATGTGATTTCTCATAGGGTTTCTATAGTAACTGTAAGTCACAATTGTGGCCATGTTTGTGACCCGATCAACATTAAATAAGGATCGTTGGTAGAGGGGGTCCCAGTCATCATTTATGTGAAGTTTCAAAACATTTGGCCTGGCAGTTTCAGAGGAGAAGATTTTTGAAAATCCACCAACCAGAATCAAACAATGCCTCTGGAAGCCATGTTTTTCATCCGACGGGAACAAAATGAGGATCGTTTGTGGAGGACCTCCCATAGACCATTCCTGCCAAGTTTGGTTCCCACTGGCTCAGCGGTTACAGAGAAGAAGATGAAAATGTGAAAAGTTTACGGACGCCGGTGGACGATGGACGCCAAGTGGTGAGAAAAGCTCACATGGCCTTTTAGGCCAGGTGAGCTAACTAGTGATTATGCAAAAAATCTAAACAGAAATGGACCTTTTCTAAGAAATATTGTTCGAAACAATATAATTTAATAACAGACATGTATGGAAAATGTATTTTTCACTCAATACATTTGAGTCTATACATAACAATTATATATCTATATATTTGTTTTCTCATTACCTTTACTTGTTTCGATAAACCTTTGTTCAACGAGTGTAAGTAAGTAAGTAAGTAAGTATTTTAAACTGAGACAGATGTTCACTGAGAAACATTTTTTACTTTTTATATGCCACTTAACAATAATGGTATTTTTTGACCAATGAGCCACGCCGAAGGACTAAATGTCTAATCCACCCATCCCTTCCTTCCCGCCCATGCAGTGCCCAGTCAAAAGCTAGGCTTTCGACCGGGAACTGCATCGACAGGACAAAGCTAAAAAGGATTTTGGCATCCCCATTGTGTCACAAACATCTGAAAAGTTTTTTATTTTTTTTTTATATATTTTTTTTGTTTTGTTTTAAATGGGCCAGACTGACCTCCTGGAAAAGTTTTTTACAGAGTTAAAGATAGAGAGAAAGGAAACTGGTTAACCTGACTGGCAAAAACTGAAGTTAATACAATTCCCAGATGGGTTCAAGTTTGGCCCTAATGAGGAGATTATGCAGGCTTCTGTTTTTTTATGGGCGATGATAGGTCCCCGATTTAGTGGAAGTGACAATTTTGAATTCACCAAATTACATTCCTCTTTTAGTAATTTGGAAATTTCAACATTATTTCTGTTATAAGTTAGAGTGAATGGAATGATGGACTGTTTTTCAAATTGCCCTCTAGACTTATTTATTCCGACAAGTCATAGTGTTTGAAGACAGTTGATCCAGAAAGCTTCTCTTTGTTTTTTGTAATTGTCTGTTTCCGAATCAAGTCTCTTCAATTAGCGGTTCTGAAATTTTCTAATGAATGGCCAGGAAGATTGAAATGTTCTGCTCACTTACTTACACTCATTGAACAAAGGTTTATCTAAACAAGTAAAGGTAATGAGAAGACAAATATATAGATATATAAACACACACACACATACACTTAGAAAACTTAAGTAAACTGGATGAATCTTAGGAAATAGTCATTATGCTGCAAGTGAATTGATGGCTCACAAGTTCCAGAAGATGAATGCTGTCAGACTGATATTTCGGACAAAACTCAACAAGAAGATGAGGATGTGAAGGAATATTATTTGTATTCTGATAAAAGAGTGACCTTAAAAGAAAAGTGTCCTTGTTTGATCAGCATAGCAGGAACATAAGTTTCTTCCCTGAACCATCCACGCTTAGTATCAGTAAACTAGAACAAAACTCATTGATAGGAGAATATATGTTAGCAATATCTGTGAACATAAGATCATTTAAAATCAAAAATGAAAATGAATGATTTCTGAATGATCATATGATTTTTCGCATTTTTGGATGTTAGGGCGAATGTGAGAATAAATTTAACAATAAAATTATAGGTGCACAGTTATGGTAACTTTCATTATGTAAAATTATGTACAAATGGTTGCTTAAAATTACTGGTACAAATAACTAGAGATTATGCAAAAAATCTAAACAGAAATGGACCTTTTCTAAGTAATATTGTTTGAAACTATATAATTTAATAACAGACATTTATGGAAAGTGTATTTTTTACTCAATACATTTGAGTCTATACATAACAATTATATATCTATATATTTGTCTTCTCATTATCATTACATGTTTAGATAAACCATAGTTACTGGAAGTTGTGGCTACAGCCACTTTTTCACCGATAATAATGAATGCACCACGTCAATCCTGACCCGTGTTACACATACAGTAGTCTATATAATATAGACAAGTAATGAAAGCCTATTTTGCCCTGACCGATACCCCCTTCCCAGTTCATTTGTGAATTTGTTCATTGAACCAAGATTCATCAACACAGTTTTCTTGTACAGCTATCCACAAGGTATTTAACTTCATGTTTATCATAAATTAATAATCAAATCATCATACTACGGCTTCTTTATTTGATAAAAAAAACTCACTGATAGGAGAATATATGTTAGCAATATCTGTGAACATAAGATCATAAAAAATCTTTAAAAATGAAAATGAATGATTTTTGAATGATCATATGATTTTTCGCATTTTTGGTTGTTAGGGCGATTGTGAGCATAAATTTAATGAAAGTGTCAATGACACTGTAGCTCAACTTGACAAACTTGAACTTGGTAAGTTATACATGTAAGTAAAATGGCAAAATTGAAGATCATTGGTACCAATGTTATTTGGTGAAATTTCAACATAACAGCATTGTGTGTGCACAACGTCTGAGCAATCCATGCATTTTTAAATGTAAACTGTAAGACTGGCTAAAGGAAGAAAGTTGATACACAAATGCAGTAAGTTCAGAGGTTATTGTAAACGGCAACTTTTTTCACAGAAATGAATGGTAATCAATAGCTCTTATATAGAGGTCTTGCCTAATGAGCTCACCAAGTTCAAAAACAATCCTATGACAAATGTGGCCTGTAGGCCATGTCAAAGAAGAATGCTGATACACAAATGCAATAAATTCAAAGATTGTTGCCAACAGCAACAGTTTTTGATGGAAATGAAAAGAAAATCGATAGCTCCTATCTTTGTCATCCTGCATAAGCATACAAAGTTTCAAAACAACCTGATAATGAATGCGCCCTCTGAGGCATGCCAAAGGAAGATGTTAATGCACAAATGCACTAAGTTTGAAGGTCATTTCTTGTGGCAAAGTTTTTTTCTCTTTTTATGAAAATTCATAAATATACCCTGCAGAGAGTGCAAAAGGGGAAAGTTGCTACACAAATGCAGTAAGTTCAAAGGCTGGTGATAACGACAATAATTTTTTATGGAAATGAAAAATGAAAGTGTCAATGACACTGTAGCTCAACTTGTGTAAGACATGTACATGTACAGTATGTGACACAGCAATGATGCACATCTAGGTAATGACCTGATAACAAAGGTACATATAAAGTATTTGTAACAGTCTGTATATAAATGCTGACTGTAGCCTGTAACAAATGTATAGGTAAAGTATTGTAAAGGTGGGCGAAAGATGCTGAACTAGAAAAGAAATCTTTGAGTCCCAGAGTGGGTCTGACTGAACCCAAAAATATTTGTTCTCACAGCACAGTTATAACAAAGGCACCCAAAAACACTCATTCCTGTCCCAAGGTGACAACCAAGGTACCCCAAAAGTTTTGTGAAGATCGGTTCATAAATACAGCCCCTAGCCCGAGCCGTATTCACATGTGTACTTACTGTGTATAAGTAACACTGAATAAATCAAAGTCCATCTAATTTGCATAATGTCTGCATGAGAAAAAAACCTGTATTATATGTGATGTATTTGATGTTACTAAACATTCAGACAAAAATTTATTCGAATCAGAACTTTCATACAGAAGTTCTGTACAAAAAACTGATTGCACTAACTAAAGTACAAAATGGCTGCTGGAGGCCATCTTGAATTTTTGACCACACCCAAAAACACTGTTCTCGTCCCATGGTGATAACAAAGGTACTCAAGAAGTTTTGTGAAGATCAGTTCATAAATACAGCCTCTAGCCCGAGCCGTATTGACATGTGCACTTTCAGTGTATAAGTAGCACTGAATAAACAGTGATAACAAAGGTACCCAAGAAGTTTCGTAAAGATTGGTTCATAAATACAGCCTCTAGCCTGAGCCGTATAGAAGTTGTGTACAAAAAACTGATTGGACCTAATTTCGATACAAAATGGCCACTGGCAGCCATCTTGGTTTTTGGACCTCACCCAGAAACACTCGTTCTCACCCCAAGATGATAACAAAGGTACCCAAGATGTTTCGTAAAGATCGGTTCATAAATACAGCCCCTAGTCCGAGCTGTATTGACATGTGTACTTACTGTGTTTAAGTAGCACTGAATAAATCAAAGTTCACCTAATTTGCAGAATTTCTGCACGAGAAAAAAAACCTGTATTATATATGATGTATTCCATGTTACTAAACGTTCAGACAAAAATTTATTTGAATCAGAACTTTCATACAGAAGTTCTGTACAAAAACTGATTGCACTAACTAAAGTACAAAATGGCTGCTGGTAGCATCTTGAATTTCGGACTGCACCCCAAAACACTCGTTCTCGTCCCACAGTGATAACAAAGGTACTCAAGACATTTCGTAAAGATTGGTTCATAAATACGGCCTCTAGCCCAGACCGTATTGAATTGTTGACGGACAGATGACAGACGACGGGTCATGGCATAACCTGAAATTTGACTTACGTCAAAGTTGAGCTAAAATCAATAGCTCACATCTAGAGGTCACCCCAAACACACATACCAAGTTTCAAAGTGATCCGATCATAAATGTGCCCTGAAGGGTGTGCCAAAGGGAAGTATTGAGGTCTGACTAAACTATGTTAAAAAGGCATTACCAGAGGCAACATTTTTCGACAGAAATGGAAGTAAATTGATAGCTCCCATATAGATGTCACCCCACACAAGCACACAAAGTTTCCAAGTGATCCAATCATAAATGTGCCATGAAGGGTGGGTCAAGGAGAAATATTGATGCATAACTGCACTAAGTTTTTACTAAGTTCATCAAAGGTCGTTGCCAATGGCAACTATTTTTGACGGAAATGGAAGAAAAACGATAGCACCCATCTAGAGGTTACCCCAAACAACCACACCAAGTTTCAAAGCAATCCGGTCAAAAATGTGCACTGCAAGTGGGCCAAAGAGAAATATTGATGTATAACTGCATTAAGTTCATTGAAGGTTGTTGCGGCAACATTTTTTGACAGAAATTGAAGAAAATCGATAGCTCCCATCTAGAGGTAACCCCAAACAAGCATACCAAGTTTCAAACCAATCTGTAGGGCATGCCAAAGGAATATATTGATGCCTGACTAAGTTCAAAGGTCGTTGCCACGGCAACATTTTTTGACAGGAAATAGAAGAAAATCGATAGCTCCCATCTAGAGGTCACCCCAAATAAGCATGCCAGGTTTCAAAGCAATGCAATCATAAATGCGCCCTGTAGGATGTGCCAAAGGGAAATATTGAGGTTTGACTTAACGAAGTTCTAAGAACATTGCAAGCGGTAAGATTTTTATATGGAAATGGAAGAAAATTGATAGCTCCCATCTAGAGGTCACCCCAAACAAGCGTACCAAGTTTCAAAGTGTTCCGGTCAAAAATGTGCACTGCAGGGTGTGCCAAAGGGAAATACTGATACATAACTGCACTAAGTTTATCGAAGGTCATTGTCAGCAGCAACATTTTTTAACAGAAATCGAAGAAAATCGAGAGCTTCCATCTAGAGGTCACCCCAAACAAGCATACCAGGTTTCAAAGCAATCTGATCATAAATGTGCCCCGTAGGGTGTGCCAAAGGGAAATATTGAGGTCTGACTAAACTTAGTTCAAAAAATGTTGCAAGCGGCAACATTTTTTGACGGAAATGGAAGAAAATCAAGAGCTCCCATCTAGAGGTGACCCCAAACAAGCATACCAATTTCAAAGTCATCTGATCATAAATACGACCTGTGCGGTGTGCCAAAAGAAATTGTGGACGTACGTACATACGTATGGACGGGCGTACGTACGGACGTACATACGCTGATGGATGAGAAGTGATGTCAATAGCTCTGCTTGACTTTGGCAAGTTGAGCTAATAATAAAATTATAGGTGCACACTTTCATTATGAATGAAAGTGTCAATGACACTGTAGCTCAACTTGTCAAGACAAAGACATGTACATGTATAGTATGTGACACAGCAATGACAAATATCTAGGTAATGACCTGATAACAAAGGTACATATAAAGTATTGTAACGGTCTGTACATAAATACTGACCGTTGCCTGTAACAAATGTATAGGTAAAGTATTGTAAAGGTGGGTGACAGTCAGATGCTAAACTAGAAAAAACTCTTTGAGTCACAGAGTGGGTCTGACACTTTCATTATGAATGAAAGTGTCAATGACACTGTAGCTCAACTTGTCAAGACAAAGACATGTACATGTATAGTATGTGACACAGCAATGACAAATATCTAGGTAATGACCTGATAACAAAGGTACATATAAAGTATTGTAACGGTCTGTACATAAATACTGACCGTTGCCTGTAACAAATGTATAGGTAAAGTATTGTAAAGGTGGGTGACAGTCAGATGCTAAACTAGAAAAAACTCTTTGAGTCACAGAGTGGGTCTGACTGAACCCCAAAATATTTGTTCTCATAGCACAGTGATAACAAAAGCACCCCAAAACACACTCGTTCCTGTCCCAAGGTGAAAACAAAAGTACTCAAGAAGTTTTGTGAAGATCAGTTCATAAATACGAGCTGTATAGAACTTGTGACAAAAAACTGATTGGACCTAATTTCGGTACAAAATGGCCACTGGCAGCCATCTTGAATTTTGGACCGTACCCAGAAACACTCATTCTCATCCCAAGGTGATAACAAAGGTACCCAAGAAGTTTTGTGAAGATCGGTTCATAAATACGGCCTCTAGTCTGAGCCGTATTGACATGTGTGCTTACATTGCGTAAGTAGCACTGAATAAATCAAAGTTCATCTAATTTGCATAATTTCTGCACGAAAAAAAACCCCTTACAATATGTGATGTATTCCATGTTACTAAACATTCATACAAAAATTTATTCAAATCAGAACTTTCATACAGAAGTTCTGTACAAAAGACTGATTGCACTAATTTTGGTACAAAATGGCTGCTGGTGGCCATCTTGAATTTCGGACCAACCCAAAAACACTCGCTCTCATCCCACGGTGATAACAAAGGTACCCAAGAAGTTTCGTAAAGATTGGTTCATAAATATGGCCTCTAGTCTGAGCTGTAGAGAAGTTGTGTACAAAAAACTGATTAGACCTAATTTCGGTACAAAATGGCCACTGGCAGCCATCTTGAATTTTAGACCGCACCCAGAAACACTAGTTCTCGTCCCAAGGTGATAACAAAGGTACCCAAGACATTTCGTGAAGATCAGTTCATAAATACAGACTCTAGTCTGAGCCGTATTGACAAGTGTACTTACTGTGTGTAAGTTGCACTGAAAAAATCAAAGTTCATCTAATTTGCATAATTTCTGCACGAGAAAAAAACACGTATTATATGTGATGAATCCCATGGTACTAAACATTCACACAAAAAATTATTCAAATCAGCGCTTTCATATGGAAGTTCTGTGCAAAAATCTGATTGCACCTAATTTTGTACAAAATGGCTGCCATCGGCCATCTTGAATTTCGGACCGGACCCCAAAACACTCGTTCTCATCCCACGGTGATACCAAAGGTACCCAAGAAGTTTCGTAAAGATCGGTTCATAAATACGGCCTCTAGCCCGAGCCGTATTGGCATTTGCACTTACAGTGCTGAAAGTAACCCCAAAAAACATCAAAATTAGTCTAATTTGCACAATTTACGCACGAGAAAAAAACCCGTATTATATGTGATGTATCCCATGGTACTAAACATTCAAACAAAAAATTATTCAAATCAGAGCTTTCATATGGAAGTTCTGTACAAAAAACAGATTTCTGCATCGTAGGTACAAAATGGCGGCTGGCAGCCATCTTGAATTTTGGACCGCACCCAAAAACACTCGTTCTCGTCCCACGGTCATAACAAAGGTACCCAAGAAGTTTCGTAAAGATCAGTTCATAAATACGGCCTCTAGCCCGAGCCGTATCCAATTGTTGACATACGGACAGATGGACAGACGGACAGACGGACGACGGGCCATGACAAAAGCTCAAATTTGGCTCGGCCAAAGTTGAGCTAAAAATTATGTACAAATGGTTGCTTAAAATTACTGGTACAAATAACTTGTGATTATGCAAAAAATCTAAACAGAAATGGACCTTCTCTAAGTAATATTGTTCGAAACTATATCATTTAATAACAGACATTTATGGAAAGTTAAAAAAATTTTTTATAGTAATTTATATATTTTTTATACTTACCAATGACCCAGACTTAGCTGGTGCTAACTCTTAAATTCTAGGGCCAAACACAAATTTTGCCCCCACCCCCGTCCCCCCAATCCCCAAAATTTGCATCAAAATCCAAAAATTAGATGTCCTATGTGGTCCTCCATACTTTTATCCACTGCGCATGCGCAGTGTCAAGGAAGTCCGAAATTGGAGCCAAATCCTCATTCTTACAACCAGTACCTGGTAAGCGTTATGTATCAGCGGGGAGGTATCCCCGTCTGGGTCATTGGTAAGTATAAAAAATATATAAATTACTATAAATTTTTTAACATTTTTATACTGTACCAATGACCCAGACTTAGCTGAATAGAAAAAAGGCTGGAGGGCCTAGGACATAAAGGATAATCCAATAGACTCAATTACATGTAAACAGAATTATCCCCTCAAGGAGAAGAGGAGAACAGGCTTTGCATGTATCTTTCTTGTTTATACCAAAAAAGAAAGACACAATACCATTCCGTAACTGAGCACAATAACATCAATGATCTCTATTAACATCCAGTATAACCCATTGTACTAATTTATTAAAGGAAAGCCAATAAATAAAGATAGTCCAGAGAATGAGACTCTTTATACTCATTTAAAAGTGCCCGAGGATTGTATATTAACGCTCGTATGACACGTGACATATACAAATGCTTCACACCGAACTACACTTTAAAAATATTACATAAATGAGATAGACATTAGCTTTACACTTTAAAACCATCCCAGAACCGACTCGGAATTACTAACTCCAGAGGAGGTATTCCCTTGCTTTTCACTATAAAGCAGGTGATATAAGGGAACACCTTCCGCGGAATGTCCCACAACAGACACCTCAGTAGATTTATCCATGGTCTCTGGGGTGACAGAGATGCTACCAACAGAATCTTGCAGTGAGATTGCTTGATTTTTAGCAATATCTTTTGAATCAACAGAGCTGGAGGATACGCGTATCCCATTATTCCATCCCAAGAGATCGAGAGGGCGTCTACTGCAAATGCTCGAGGATCTGGGCATGGCGACACATACGTCTACAACTGATTGTTGAGATGTGTCGCAAATAAGTCTATCATAGGACAATCCCATTGGTAGCAAATCTGATTGAAAACTCGTTTGTTGAGAGTCCATTCTGGCGGCAACATACGACCTTTCCGAGAAAGGGAGTCCGCTAGAACGTTCAGACGACCCAGAATATGACGGACCGATAGAAGAACTTGATGCTCTATTACAAACAGAAGGATTCTTTCTGTTAGATTGAACAATGGAATGGAATGAGTGCCTCCCTGGTTCTGAATATACGCTACTGCTGTCGAATTGAACATGCAAATTCTGAATAATGTTCATCCACCTCTGTAGCGCAAGCCAAATTGACATCATCTCTTGATGTTTATGTGCTTGTTTAGGAACTGCGGATCCCAAAGACCCTGGCACCTCTAATCTGTTGGGCTCAATGTTGCACCCCAACCTGTTTGACTCGCATCCGTCATTATCGTAAAAATCGGATCCGGCAGTTGCAGTGGTACTCCCTGAGTTAACCACTGAATATCTGCCCAAGTCTGAATCTCTTGTTTCACTTGATTCGACAAGACGATGTTTGTTTCGAACGAATGAGTCTTCACACTCCAATTCTGAGTAAAAAATATCTGGAGTGGACGAGTGCATAGCCGCCCCTTCGGAATAAGATCCGCAGCAGCTCCGCACAAACCTGTCAGTCTCATGAATTCTCTCGCTGTTACTACATCTGAGTGAAGACAAAAGCGAGCGTAAAAACTGACTAATTACGCTCTGGTTAATGGCAGACAAACAAGATTGTTGTGCATCTAGAAGCTCATTCCCAGGTGGCTGAAGGACTTGGATGGCACTAGATCCGACTTCTTCTCGTTTACTATGAAACCGAGATGTCGGAGCAATTGAAGCAGACTCTGAACATCGTTCTGAAGCGTTAACTTGTTGCCGTACCTCTGAAGAATGTTGTCAAAGTAGGCTGAGGTTACCACAGACGAATGAGCTCGGAAATGAGTCATTACCAAGTTCATTATTCAAGTGAAGGTCCAGGGCGCTAGATTCAGACCAAAGCACATTGCTCGGAACTGATAAACGACTCCCAGGACAGCGAAGCGAAGATACTTTCTGAACGCCGGATGTACCATGACGTGAAAGTATGCATCCTTGAGATCTATGCTCGCAGCATAATCGTTCACTCGAATGCTCACTCTGACCGATTGGATGGTCTCCATATAAAATTTCGGAGCCACAATCAGCTTGTATATCCAGCTCAGATCTATAACTGGACGAAATGAGCCATCTAGTTTTGGAACCAGGAACAGGTGACTGTAGGAACCTGGAGATTCCTGGTTTTCTACGACGTCTATAGCGTTCTTGTCCAGAAGAGATTGAACTTCTGATAGAAGCGAATCTCTCTTCTGAATGTCTGACGGAAGCTGAGTCCAATGTGGACTTCGAGTTAACGGAGGTTTTTCCTTGAAGGACAGTTTTAGACCTTCAAAAATAACCCCTTGCACCCATGGGTCATCCGTAATAGACAACCAATTGGTTAAGAATCTCGACAGCCTTCCGTCCAGTGAAACACAAAAGAGGTTTAGACCATCACCTCCTGGCCCTGCGAGGCTTGCGGGAGGAGAAACCACGTCCTCCACGACTTGCACCTCGCCCAGTCGACCTAGGGGTGTCTGACCGGTATCTCGGCCAACATTACGACCCCTACCTGAGTCGCTACTCTGACGGTCTCCGGAGTAAGACGTAGAGGCCTTCTTAGATCCTCTATAGGAACTTCCCTTGGACGTATTCGCCCCCGAAGTGCCTGCCCTACTCCTCTCTGCTGAGTCTGACTTTTTCAAAGCGGATTTAAAAGCAGAGAATCCAAAGCTTTCTTAGTAATCTGTTGATAGATTAAAGAAAGCTTACCGTCGAAGAGAAGCTCTCCTGAGACCGGAGCGACTGGAAGAGAGTTTTTCACCTTACTATCCACTCTTGTGGATGCAGCCAGGGCAGCATCACGTCTGACTAACTCCAGATTGCCACTGAAGGGCAGAGTTATATGTAGAATATGCTATGGCCCTCGAAAGAACTCTCAAGAAAGTTTTGAACATCCTGGAATTCTTTTCCTTCGAGACGTAATGATAATGCTCTGGTAAGGTGATCTGCGCAAAATGTGTCTAAACTGATTCTGTTAGATGAGATAGTCGTCACCAGCATACTGGAATAAATCGACATAGACGCCGGCAATGACAACTCCAAGTCGTCTGCCTGGTCATCTAAATGCAGAGGAACTCTCGGCACGCCCTGTCCTGCCGTTTCAAATCTATTTCTATGATTGATGAAAGGCAGCTGTAGAGCATGAGACGATAAGAAACCGGATTTGCCAGTCTTAGCGGCTAGCTTGAATATAGCGTCATTAAGAAGTTCAAATGTCTGCGTGACATTTCTGATCTGGGTCGGAAACTCAGGCGCAATGTCCCTATTCCGGCCGAATAAGTCTGAGTCCAGTGACGCTATCCGTCTCTTATCAGGTAACGCAGCATTTTGGTCCGGAAAATAACTTCTGAAGGGTGTTGTCGGATGAAATCTACGGCCATCTTAAGTTATTCAGAAAGGGAAAATTTCAGCTCCTCTGATACTCTTTCAACATCCAACTGAACCACATGAGAACCTTGGTTGTCCCTTTCTGCTCTGCAGGGGAGCGAACCGACCCAGCTTCCTCAGACAGTTTCTTTTCTGAAAAAGTTTCTGATGGCTACTGTGATGCTGCGATGAAATGAGCTATCTGTGATAGCAAGTCCATCATGGAGGCCTGTGGAGCCACGGTCTTATGTAATTTAACCGCTGGAAGCTCCTGGGACATTAATTCCTGCATACTTCTCATATGTGAAAGACCCGACTGGAAAGGCCGCGTCGGACTGTCTATGTGAAGGAGCGTCTCGAGCAGGAGGATGCTCTGACTGACGAACATACATACAACAACATCTGGGCCCAGATGTTGTTGTAAGAGAGAGGGGGCCTTTCTCACTCGTGGTCCGGGTAGACCTGGACGAGCTAGCTACCGGACTGACTGGCTTCCTCCATTCCATCCTCCGATCCTCCGTCGCCAGGTGTGCGTGATCCGAGATTATAGTGCTTGCAACACCCCTTCTCCTCTCCTGGACCGCAACGGACGTATCCGGCGTCACAACCATTTCGTGACTGATTGCTTCACCGCGGGAGCTAGCGGGCGACAAGTGACCGTCGATCCTACTAGGGACCTCTTAGGCACTTGCCACATTTCCTTCAGCACTTTGCCGCTAGCTCATTATTGCACACTTTTGAAGACTTCACGGAAACATCACCCTGTTCTTGTTCCTCTGAAAAAGAGACTGAAAAAAACTAGAGTGACCCTGTGGGGAGAGGACCGGTATGCACCTCTCACCACTAACAATATACCGTGACACACGTCTCCAATGTTTGTCATCCGAAATGGCACACACTGAGCAAGAATTAGTGCGAGTACACAGACTACAGCAAATACAATGAACATGAGAAACAGAAGGAGACTTCCTTGATTTATAATTGAACAATATTTTTTCATTCTGAAAAAATATTAAACAGTCATCGTACTCGCACCAACCCTTGAAAATAAAGATACATAATAATAATAATCCATTACAAACATTTCGAAAATTTAATTCAAAAGAAAAAAAATTTTTCGAAAAAATTTCAAAATGAGCCCAAGTTCCCAATGGGAACGATGAGCCCAAATGGATCCCAAAAAAGCCTAAGTGTGGACAAAAATATTAAAACATGTCTAAAAATTAATGTTACACTTACTGACAATATTAATGTATCTGGCTATGAGCAGAACTAATAGAAGACGAGGAATCACTGTCAGAAGTAACCGTTGTCAACGTAAACAAAAGTGAATAAAAACTGGAAACAAGACTCCAGGCACTGAAAATATAGCCTGAAATCAGTAACCAATTTTAACACTATCCGATGCAAAACAGAGGCTTCCTGAGAAGAAACTGCAGTACATCGGATGGTAGATGCATGACCGAAACCCTAGGGTGAGGACATAACCAAGGGGAAAAACAAAATAAACATTCTGTTACCAAGCCAAAACTCCCAAGAAATTTCAGTAAAAATAATTACAATGAATGTGTCAATGACACTGTAGCTCAACTTGACAAACTTGAACTTGGTAAGTTATAAATGAAATGGCAAAATTGAAGAACAGAGTAATCCATCAATTTTTAAATGTAAACTGTAAGGCTGGCTAAAGGAAGAATGTTGATACACAAATGCAGTATGTTCAGAGGTTACTGTAAATGGCAACTTTTTTCACAGAAATGAATGCTGATCAATAGTTCTATATATTTGTCTTCTCATTACCTTTACTTGTTTAGATAAACCTTTGTTCAATGAGTGTAAGTAAGAAAGTAAGTAAGTATTTTAAACTGAGAAAACACACTGATACAGATGTTTACTGAGAAACATTTTTTACTTTTTATATGCCACTTAATAATAATGGTATTTTGTGACCAATGGGTACGCCGAAGGACTAAATGTCTAATCCACCCATCCCTCCCTTCCCACCCATGCAGTGCCCAGTCAAAAGCTAGGCTTTTGACCAGGAACTGCATCGACAGGACAAAGTTAAAAAGGATTTCGGCATCCCCATTGGGTCACAAACATCTGAAAAGTTTTTTATTGTTTTTTAAATTATTTTTTTTGTTTTGTTTTAAATGGGCCAGACTGGCCTCCTGGAAAAGTTTTTACAGAGTTAAAGATAGAGAGAAAGGAAACTGGTTAACCTGACTGGCAAAAACTGAAGTTTATTCTATTCTCCGATGGGTTCAAGTGTAGCCCTAATGAGGAGATTATGCAGGCTTCTGTTTTTTCTAGCTTCTGTTTTTTCTATATAGCGGGGGAGGAATTCGTCACATACAGGTGAATTGTGCACTTGGTGATACCTTCTTGAAATTTGGCACACTGTTAGTGTAGGCTATGAGGTTCTCAAAAACGATCGGCTACAAGTTGACACCGACCGGTGGCGACCAGTAGCGGCACAATCCAAAATGGCCGCCAGCGGCTGAAGGGAACCTCCTTTTCGACGGTCTACCGACTATACATCCGATTGTAAGGGCGCGAAAGTGAACTCTGATCCACGCACGTGTTGGAAACAGACGTGGGAGATGATGTAGAATAAAACGAGATTCTCTATACGGACGCATCAATTTCTTGGAACTTGAAAAGAGCGTTGTTTCTCCGGGATCAGCGTCATTCAGGCAAACCTGAATGACGCTGATCCCGGAGAAACAACGCTCTTTATGAAGCAGTCTCTTTGCCATACAATCTCTTGTTTGGCGTAATTCCGCAAGCAATTCTGATTTGTCTGTCGAAATTAATTCGAGAACGCGATTGTTCACAAAAATCATTCACAGAATGAGTGAGAATCCTCTTCGTGTACGGACTAGTACTGACTGGGAACGTTGTTGCTTTTGCCAGCAAGACAGTTCCAAGAAATTGATGCGTCCGTATAGAGAATCTCGTTTTCATGACGCCTATAAAGCTATTGAGGAAGACATAACGCGCTTCCTAGATAATGGCGTTGAGCTTCCATATAATTTGACCATTGATTGTTTGATGAGAGAGAGTGATGAGTGTATGTCGATGTCACTGTTGACGAATAAGGCAATATATCATAAGACATGCCGTGACAGTATTCGGACTCACATCGTACAGCGCGTGCTACACAAGCGAGAGCGAAATGAGGCAGTGGCATCCTGCTCCACGCTGAGTCCTAAAAGAACACGGACAAGTTTTGAATCTGGCTGTGACAGGAAACTGCCCCAGTGTGTTTATTGTCACAAACGCGAAGGTGACAGCAGTGAGCCTATTTGCAGATCAATGTCTGATAACAATAAACTCAAAATTATGGCAAAGGAAGCCGAGAACTGGGTTGTTTTTTCTCGGGTCAATGCAGCATTTGATTCCGCTGCTAGTGATCTTTACTATCACAAAACCTGTTATTGTAAGCTTGCCAATGAAGCACGAGCGGCTAAATCTAAAAAGTCGAAGAACGCCGAACATTCCGCGTCAGGCCTGCCCTATGACCCTCTCGTTATGGCAGAGCTCATAACATTTGTTGAACACAACGATTCCGCGATGAAGCTTGTCGATCTCAAGAATCTGTACAGTCGGAGGTTGAAGCAAGTCGGTTCTGATTGGCTTAGTGAAGAAATACATTCCACTCGATTCAAAGAACATTTGTTGCAGAAATTGGGCGATGGCTGGGACGCCTTCACACAGGGTAGAGATGTGTTTATTTCAAGTAGGTTTCGAGTTGGCTCCTTGTTGTCCGAATCTTTAACTCGTATAGTGTCTGAGGAAGAGGCAAAAAAGATAGTTGATGTGGGTCTTCTTCTGCGTAAACACATACTCATATCTCAAGCTCCTTTCACGGGATCATTTTCATCTTATTGCTTGAGCGAGCCTGTACCCAACTCACTCCTGACTCTTCTTAGAGTTCTACTTGAGGGCACATGTAGTATACAGAACTTAGGCGATGATGAGACTGTTAATGCCAAGACTCGAGTGGCTTGTACTATTTCACAGATGTTGATCAGCAATTCAGCGAAACGCTCCGAACATGCACAAAATGTTCACCAGAGACGTGACAGAGAAACTCCAATGCCTCTTTATGTGGGTTTGAAGTTGCATGCCCATGATCGTATGAAAAATCTTATCAGAGATTTTCATCAAATGGGACTCTCTGTCTCTTATGATCGCGTAATGGATGTTCGCAGGAGTTTCGCGAGAGCTGTTTCACTGCGGTTCAAGAACGAAGGTGTTGTAGTCCCAGCTAACTGCAAACGTAATGTTTTCTCGATAGGAACCACTGATAACATTGATGTATCTGGTAGATCTGATATGCATGGTACGTCCATCACACTCATTGGTCAACTGAGCAGGGACAATGTGGGTACTGATCCCCCACCACTGAGTTTAGATGTTCCAGAAGACACACAAATTGAACTCCCAGACGACTATGCATTTGTTCCTTTCGTTGAAGACTTTGGTGGGGACATCAGGCTTGAATCTCCAGATGAATGTAATGTACGGCCCAATGAATATGCAGATTTGAACGTGGGAGAGAATGACTGGTTGTCTCATGTGTCACAGATCAGCAATAAAGGGAAGGTTGATGGCAGCTGGCAGCTTGATGAAGTCCCTGTGACCTTTTCAGGCTTCTTTTCAAAACATGAAGATCAAGACAATGTCAAACCTCGTGCAGTTATTGGGGTATTCCCTGTTTTCAGTGAGCAGAAAGCGGACTCACTCAGTATGCAGAAGCATGCTATGTATGTGGTCAGGGAAGCTACTGCTTTCGTAAACCCCGGCCAGATACCTGTCATTGAAGGTGACTGTCCGTTGTATGCCAGGCAGAAAAAATGTCAATGGCTGTTCCCAGAGGAGATAGGTGAGGATCGAATGGTGTGTATGATTGGATTCCTGCATCTTGAAATGTGCACCCAAGAAGCTGGTGGTAAGCTTATGGGTGGTTCTGGTTGGGAGCGAATGTTTCACCTCGCAAAGATATTCACACCCGGTGTAGCATCATCCCTACTTGGTGGGAAACATGTCAAGAGGACGCGACAGGCATATCTTCTCACTCTAGCTTGGCTTGAGATCCTCAGAAAGAATGCTTATGAGATTTACTGTCAGCAGACTGGGCCCCATGAGTCATTTGAAATGTGGGAACAGAGGATTCTTTCACAATCTCCAACTGCGCGCTATTGGGGTGAAATCGTTCGGAACTTTCTCTTGACAAGCTGTCAATTCGTTCGGAACCAACGAATCGGTAACTGGCCTGGTACACTGTGTTCTATCGATGAGTTGTGCAGTTACTTTTTTGCCCTAGGACATACAAATTATTGTCGGTGGGTCCCCGTATTTCTGAGAGACATGTCTCAGCTACCCAGGCGGCATCCTTCAATCCACAACAAATTCATGGAAGGCCATTTTGTGGTCCAGCGTAGTGAGAGGAAGTTCAGTATGATGGGTTTAGATCAGAGCCAAGAACATAGTATCCAACTACTCAAAGAAGACAGTGGTCCAAAAGGTCTCTATGGCCAGGCTGAAGAGAAAGTCGTTATTGAGCTTTCAAGGTCAGAAGTTCTGCGTGTTATAGATGAGTATGAATATGCAAGTTTCCACACAACATCATCAGATAACACGGAACACCCGGAAAGTTCGGTATCAGAGCAGAAAAAATTTCTGAATCAATTGAAATCTCTCCTCGATCTGGTGAATCAGGGACTCATTATCAACCCTTATGATGAAACTAGTGGTCAGCTGGTGACATTAGATACTGGTGAATATATGGACCCCGAAGTTAGTAAGAGTTTACGGTCATTACCCGAAAGGGGCAAGCATTTATATTCCACTTTCTTGAAGGAAAGGCTTGTGGAATGCACCGTACCCCTGAATGATGTTATTCCCAAGGCAAATATATATACCTTCCTTAACCCACCCCCAGCCAACCTGGACAAAGGCCGAGACAAACTCATGTCAAGTAAAGCAACTGCCGCAATAGTTACCCAGATGTTCGTTTCACTGCAAGCCCGGCCTGATTCAAACATGGATGAGTTTTTCATGCACGAGAATGCACGTGATCCGCCAGCATTATCCGATAGAGGTAAGCTACGGAGTGGGACAAAATCTCAAATTCTCAATTGTTTACCAGCTATTCCTGCACAAGGGAAGAATTCAGCAGCTAGACAAGCTTCAGTTGTCATCTTGGATATGCCTGCTGTAGTCCATGTAATCAAACCACAGAAAGCGGATCTGTTTGGAGAATATGCTCGATTGCAATTATTGCCATACATCGAATCTCTGATTAACACGAACACCACAAGGGTTGATGCGATCTATGACTGTTACCCCGAAGGCAGTTTGAAGAATCAGACGCGAGCAAAACGCCTCGGTGAGACAGCAGTTAGGTTGATACGGGTGTCCGAGAACGTCCCTTTACCTAAAGGGAAGAATTGGCAGGCATTCTTGAAAGTTAGTGAGAATAAAGACGAATTTTTCAAGTTCCTGTCTGCTGAACTGCTGAAATTAACATCAACATCCGAGTACCAGTTGTTAACGACATCAGGAGAATATGTACTATGCAATAAGGATGTTAGCTTATGTGACATATCTCCATCGAACCACGAGGAAGCAGACACGCGCATGATGCTTCATCTCAACCATGCAGTCTCACAAGGTCACAAAATAGCTTTTCTTCGCACGGTTGATTCTGATGTCGTCATTCTGTCTTTGCACCATTTCGCAACATTCCGTGACCTTGGACTCAGTGAGCTGTGGATTGGGTTTGGAATTGGAAAGGCATATAAAGATATGCCAATTCATGAGATAGCTTCACAACTTGGACCTGATTACTGTAAGGCCCTGACTTTCTTCCACGCCTTCACAGGTTGTGATGTAACATCCAGCATGCTCGGCATTGGGAAGAAGACAGGATGGAATGCATGGATGAATTTTCCCGCATCAACTGAAATGATGATAGAATTGACTGAGAATCCGCAAGTCTTTTCAGAGGATTCCCCTCATATGCAGCATATCGAAAAACTCACCATACAGATGTACAGTAACAGTTGTGTCAGTACACGTGTCAATGATGCGAGACGGCATATGTTCACACATGGCCTTAAGTCTATGGAAAACATCCCGCCCACCAAAGCAGCTCTGTATCAACATGTAAAAAGGGTAATTCTTGTGTCATCTTTCATTTGGCATCGTGCTCTGCAGAAACACTTATGTGTGCCAGACCCATCACAGTACGGATGGGAGTGGAATCCACGTCTCAATATTCTGGTCCCATTTTGGACTCACCTAGGAGACGCAAGTGCTGCATGTGCACTGATGCTCCACTGTAGTTGTGCCAAGGCCTGCAAGGGCAATTGCAAATGCTTGAAAGCTGGATTAAGGTGCACACCTTTGTGTAAGTGTGAAGGTGGCTGTTGTAACAATATTGAGTAGTATACTGTCATGTTAGGACCAGTCATCTCCTATTCTGGTATTTTTTTTTCCATTTTCGGCCAGTTAACACATGTCATGTTTCTAGTTGAGTTGATTTTGCTAACAAATGTTCATCCCATGTGGCTTGCTACATTGTCCGGGGTATAGGAATACAGTTTTAGATTTCGGAAAATAGTCTGTTATTTACTGCACAAGACGGTGTTAATTCATGCATAGCATGATACAATATCCCCAACTATTTTGCCTCTGTACAACAGTTGATACCTTCGTTCACCCGTGTGTTCATCTATGGTATCCTTGTCTTTCTCTGGCCATAGGCCACATGTGACTAGTCAGTTCCTACTCCATAGCAAATCAACTTGGAAATCCTTCATCTTGTAGCGCACTCATGTCTCAATGAATCCATACCTGAGTTGATCTAATAAATCTAACGTAAGGTATCAAATTGCCATACCGGATCATATTTCGATAAGTTATTCGCTAAAACATTTCGACCACTCATCGACATCAAAGGTCATGTTTTGGCTCCCAGTGGTGGCTATATCTCTATATCCCTGGTAAAGTAGCATACCATGAGGGATGGGCATTAAGTGTCGGCAACATTAATCCTGACTTGGAACACACCACATCTTAACTGGCCGAAAATGAAGAATACTACTTGTAGTCAAAAAATATTCCTGTACCTCGAATGACTGCAAACATACACTCACCCCTTCTAGTCCCATTTTGCCAATGTTCTATACTGGCAAGATAACATTGTATAATTAACAACGGGAACTAATGCATCCCGAGTTCATTCCAGCACTGCCCTTGCTGGCAGACGTGTCGCTATGGTGTTGAGATTGAACCAGAACTCCTCTAGAAATTTGATAGTTTTATTTTCTTAGAAAATAAATCTATCGAAAATGCCGGAAGTTGAGAATAGACTGTCACTTTAATTGGATTATCAAATGTCCAAGTATCCCCACTGCTGCATACTATCGAGTACCCTTGTTCATGTGTTGACAGGAATCTCTCATACCATGTTCATTTGACCATTGCATTCCCGAGAAACATTCAACACTAATTTATCTACGGACGGACGATCATACTGACAGTCAGACACACAGACGCACACATCGACGGAAATTCTGATCCCATTATCCATTAATCTTCCCCCCAACTTGTTCCAAGGGCTTCACTCCATCATTCACATCAATTACAGCACATGTATGGTGTTAGGTTTGGAGCTTCAGTTGTGCGATCGGAGAAAATAGCTTTTTTTCGATCCGCTTGGCGGCCATTTTGGATTTCGCTGCTAGTGGTGGCTAGAGGATGGTGCCAACTTGTAGCCGATCGATTTTGAAATCTCTGATGCCTACCCTTACATCATGCCAAATTTCAGGAAGGTATCACCAAGTGCACAATTCTAGCGAATTCCTCCCCCGCTAATAGGTGATGATAGTTCTACGATTTAGTGGAACTGACAATTTTTAATTCACCAAATTAAATTCCTCTTTTAGTATTTTGGAAATTTCAACATTATTTCTGTTATATGTTAGAGTGAATGGAATGATGGACTGTTTTTCGAATTACCCTCTAGACTTATTTATTCCAACAAGCCATAGTGTAAAATTTTCTAATGAATGGCCAGGAAGATTGAAATGTTCTGCTTACTTACTTACACTCAATGAACAAAGGTTTATCTAAACAAGTAAAGGTAATGAGAAGACAAATATATATATATATATATATTAGGGCCCTGCAAATCGGGAAATTTATGTTCGAATCGAATCTCGAATCGAATTGGGACTGATGTCGACATCGAATCGAATCTCGAATCGAATCGGGATAAACTCGAGAAATAATTATAACTGGCATTATCTTGTGCAGAGATGTCCGGAAAGCACTGCGAGAATAGATCGTTGACATAACTTGACAACTTGGCGTTGTTTTAATTTTCTTTCTCGTTGAATGGCCATCCAGATGTTCACTTGGCCCGACAATAAATTCAAGACATAAATATGGACAAATTAAGGTGTTACTGCCCAGAGACATTTAAGACAAACCACTATATTGAAACATGAGACTTTAAAGCACAAATGTAATACAAGTGGCACATTAATTCCCATGGGTTGAAGTCAGCTACAGCCGCTAACTTCAGGTACGTTAGCATGCCTAAATACATTATTGTAATGTTTGGTTGTTTTTGTATTATCAGAATTTGGGCCTTGTAGATTTCGGTCCGTTCTCAACTCAATAACACAGTATACATCAAAAGCAGCGAAGGCGTTAAACTGTGTTAGTTTCTGCATTAGTTAACTCGAATAGTGACGCAGTGCTCTTTCACACAAATTGCTTTTACTTCATTCCAACTTCCAAGTACCAACTCCGAACAATGCAAAGAAACTACAGAGGTTTTCCTCCCACAGTTTTCTAACATAATAATGGGAGCGCTCCAGGCGACATGTCTCCATTATTGTGTTAGAAGATTCCGGGACTGGGAGCAGGCCTTAGGACCATAGCTGGATATTTCGGTTGTATAGATGGGCGTGAACAGGTTACAACTTGGACAGAGCCGCTGAGCAAACGGGATTCCGCGAATAACTCTCACATGAATTCCTGGAAATCTGTAAATAGCGAATTTGCGGTGTGTGGTTTTCTGGGAATCTGAAACTGAAAGTGAAACGACAGAATTTTGCAATGAATTTGACTATTTTCCTGATAGAAACATTAAAACTAGAAGAGTTCGCTCCTTATTTCAACTGATGTCGACATTGTCGAACACTGATTCATTTTCCTCGAAGCTTCGTTTGACTAACGAATCGGCAAACTATTCGAGATCGATATACGAATACCAAAGCGATGTCGACATCGAATCGAATACCCGAAGCTTCGCAGGGCCCTAATATATATATATATATATATATATATATATAGAGAGAGAGAGAGAGAGAGAGAGAGAGAGAGAGAGAGAGAGAGAGAGACACACACACACCCACACACACACACACACACACACACACACACACACACACACACACACACACACACACACACACACACAGAGTCTTGTCTACCCTACATACCGAGGTACCCCATTGTTTGTCCTTTGTGTGGACTAACGGTTTCTACCTCGTATTGCCGGTACAGTTCTGAGAAAACAACCGAGGTAAAGGGTTTCTTTTGTACCTCGGTAAGGCGAAACACGCAAACTCTTTTGTCTAGTTACCTCGTCAAGTTGGTAAAACACACACACACACACACACACACACACACACACACACACACACACACACACACACACACACACACACACACATATTTGGAAATATCAACCAAGTCTTTCTCAATCTTCTGATATAAGGCACTGTCAAAAGCAAGCTGCATTATAAGCACAATTAAGGATTATGTCTTTTTGCATATCTTCGACAGCATCAGACCCCAGGCCCAACTCTTGAAAGTCTCACAAAGTGAGCCCTCTGGAAAATGAGATCAGAACCCACGGCTGACAATGATAGACTTATATATTTTCATCCAAGACACAGTCTAAAAGTTTAAGCTCCCATCTATATAATAATACAAACAAAATAACTGTTTATGGCTGAATGCTTCTCCCACGGTACCATACAGCAATAAATAAGCCAAATAAAGGTTAACAAAGTCAAGACATACAAAACGTTGTCTATGCACAGAAACCATACACATTTGGATTTCACTGAAACTGGCTCATTGACCCAGATCCAGTGGCATCCAAATGTGCAATAATTAATTTAGAAAACTTCATTAAGCAGAGAGTTAATTATGTTGATTTCTGTAGAAGTGTTTACCTTTATCACAAACATTGGCAAGGTAAGAGGCACACTGCCTTGAGTAATGTTCAAGTAAAATAGTTAAACTATTGTTGTCCAGTCGATCATTTCTTGACTTATGATCTTTGAACACACAGGCTATCAGTTTTTCTCTCAAATCCATGTAAAGTGGGCATACCACAAGAAAAGTGTATGAAATGAAAACAAGAGGCCCCATGGGGCCTGAAGCACTCACCTTTAACAGAACCCAATATTTACAAAGGCCAAGAATGAATCTACTTTAAGCTATCAATCTAAATAGGATCTATCATCAATCAATAAGCCCCTCAGGAATGACTAAAATAGTCAAAGTATCATTCCTTTTCTTCAGTTAATCATAATGTAACAAGAGCACCGCCTAGCGGGGCAACATATGCCCGTCAAAATTGGAATATGCACAAGCTTCTCTGGGGTAAAGTTTGAAATTTTTGTTGACTCGACTGTCTGTCCCCCCCTCCAATCATTGCCCATTCCCCTGCCCTGTATGGGGAAAGGGTTTCAAATTGTATGCTTGTGTGCACACTTTTCATATTGTTTTTGTGAAATTTTAGTATGCAGAATGGAAATGCAAACAATTTTTAGATGTAGAAGATTCTCCTCGCCGTTTACAATGGCAGCATCCATTCATTGACAGGTTAACTTCATTGATAATGATTGACGATAGGTGGCGCTAAGGAAAAGGACATTTTGAGGATCATAACAGCTATAAACTCAATGACTATAATGAGGATTCTCTTCGTTTAAAAATAAAATGGAGTTATCTGCTCCTGTCACACATACAACAACAATTGATGACCAACATGGGTGCAAAGTTTGAACAATAAAGCAAGTAAAATGTTGAAGGAGTAGGCGACACAATTTTGTAATGTTTTAAGTACTAAAAGGGGGAACATAACTCTGGAAATACAAAATGGAGTTACCTGCTCTTGTCACATGTACAATGGCAATTGGTGATCACCATGTGTGCAAAGTTTGAACAATATAGCATGTAAAATGTTGAAGGAGTAGGTGACACAATACTGTGACATTTCAAGTACTAAAAGGGGGCATAACTCTGGAAATACAAAATGGAGCTACTGCACTTGTCACATGAACAATGGCAATCGGTGATCAACATGTGTGCAAAGTTTGAACAATGTAGCATGTAAAATGTTGAAGGAGTAGGTGATACAATACTGTGACGTTTCAAGTACTAAAAGGGGCATAACTCTGGAAATACAAAACAGAGATACCTGCTCTTGTCAAATGCACAACGGCAATTGGTGATCAACATGTGTGCAAAGTTTGAACAATATAGCATGTAAAATGTTGAAGGAGTAGGCGACACAATACTGTAATGTTTTAAGTACTAAAAGGGGGGACATAACACTGGAAATACAAAACAAGAGTTACCTGCTCTTGTCACATGCACAACGGCAATTGGTGATCAACATGTGTGCAAAGTTTGAACGATATAGCATGTAAAATGTTGAAGGAGAAGGCGACACAATACTGTAATGTTTTAAGTACTACAAGGGGCATAACTCTGGAAATACAGAGCAGAGTTACCTGCTCTTGTCACATGCACAACAGCAATTGGTGATCAACATGTGTGCAAAGTTTGAACAATATAGCACGTAAAATGTTGAAGGAGTAGGCGACACAATACTGTAATGTTTTAAGTACTAAAAGGAGCATAAATCTGGAAATACTACATGGAGTTACCTGCTCTTTTCACATGCAAAACGGCAATTACTAATCAACACGTTTGTAAAGTTTGAACAATATAGCATGTAAACATTTGAAGGAGTAGGCGACACAAAAATTCTTTACAGACAGACAGACAGACAGATGGACAATGCCATAAAATAATACGACCGTCAAAAAATGACCGACGTATAAAAAGTGGAGCTCCGCTATGGAGCCCCTTGATACAACCTTTGTGGATTAATCTTAGTTACACACCTCTAGAGGGTACTTAATAAATTTTTTTTTAATTCTTCAGCTACATGGCCAATTCTGGCTCCCATAGGGAGCCCAAATATTAATCCAGGCACTTGATTTGATCAAACTTGAATCTAACCCCCATAGAGATGTTGTATACCAAATATGAAAGCATTCTGAATGCTGAATCTGAAGAAGATTTTTAAAGAAATTTCCTCATTTTGCTTACAAGTTAAAATTCAGGCTACCATAGGGAGCCCAAATAAACCAGGGACCCGGTTTGAACAAACTTGAATCTGACTCCCTATGAGATGTTGTATACCAAATATGAAAGGATTCTGACTGGTGAGTCTGAAAAGATTTTTGATGAAGTTCCCTCATATTGCACTAAGTTAAAATTTGGGCTACCATAGGGAGCCCAAATATTAACCCAGGGACCTGATTTGAACAAACTTGAATCTGAGCCCCCTAGAGATGTTGTGTACCAAATATGAATACATTCTGACTGGTTGATCTGAAGAAGAGGATTTTTAAAGATTATCCCCCAAATTGCACTAAGTTAAAATTTAGGCTTTCACAGAAAGCCCAAATATTAACAGAGGAACTTGATTTGAACAATCTTGAATCTGGCCCTCATAACAATGATGTGTGCCAAACATTAAACAATTTTGACGGGTGGTCCTGAAGAGGAACATTTTTAAAGAATATTCCTCATATTGCCCTATGTTTATTGAGCCCAAACATGAAGATGTTAACCAGAGGCTCAAGTGGCTCAAATTGTCAAAAGAGATAAGTTTATCAGCATGTGATCTGCAGCAAGAGCAATTTTTGGATTTGCTATAACACAACCAAAGGCAACTTGTTTGGCCATTGATTTTTGCTGGTCTTTGGAAAGCTTCCTAGCAAGCTCTGTTTTGTGAAGTATTATGAAACAACCAAACAAAATTGTGTTTTGTTTTCAACTACTGTGGTTCACTCTACACCCCCTCACCCCCCACCACTCCCCCCCCCCCCCCCCCCCAAAAAAAAAAGAAATGAAAGAGTCAATGACACTGTAGCTCAACTTGTCAAGACAAAGACATGTACATGTATAGTATGTGACACAGCAATGACAAACATCTAGGTAATGACCTGATAACAAAGGTACATATAAAGTATTGTAACGGTCTGCACATAAATACTGACCGTTGCCTGTAACAAATGTATAGGTAAAGTATTGTAAAGGTGGGTGACAGTCAGATGCTAAACTAGAAAAGAAAACTTTGAGTCCCAGAGTGGGTCTGACTGAACCCCAAAATATTTGTTCTCATAGAACAGTGATAACAAAGGCACCCCAAAACACACTCATTCCTGTCCCAAGGTGAAAACAAAGATACCCAAGAAGTTTCGTGAAGATCAGTTCACAAATATGAGCTGTATAGAAGTTGTGACAAAAAACTGATTGGACCTAATTTCGGTACAAAATGGCCACTGGCAGCCATCTTGAATTTTGGACCGCACACAGAAACACTCGTTCTCGTCCCAAGGTGATAACAAAGGTACCCAAGAAGTTTTGTGAAGATCGGTTCATAAATACAGCCTCTAGCCCGAGCCGTATCGACATGTGCACTTACAGTGTATAAGTAGCACTGAATAAATCAAAGTTCATCTAATTTGCATAATTTCTGCACAAGAAAAAAACCCGTACTGTATGTGATGTATTCCATGTTACTAAATATTCATACAAAAATTTATTCAAATCAGAACTTTCATACAGAAGTTTTGTACAAAAGACTGATTGCACTAATTTTGGTACAAAATGGCTGCTGGTGGCCATCTTGAATTTCGGACCAACCCAAAAATACTCGTTCTCATCCCACGGTGATAACAAAGGTACCCAAGAAGTTTCGTAAAGATCGGTTCATAAATACGGCCTCTAGCCTGAGCTGTATAGAAGTTGTGTACAAAAAACTGATTAGACCTAATTTCGGTACAAAATGGCCACTGGCAGCCATCTTGAATTTTGGACCGCACCCAGAAACACTCATTCTCGTCCCAAGGTGATAACAAAGGTACCCAAGACGTTTCGTGAAGATCGGTTCATAAATACAGACTCTAGCCCGAGCCGTATTGACATGTGTACTTACTGTGTGTAAGTAGCACTGAAAAAATCAAAGTTCATCTAATTTGCATAATTTCTGCACGAGAAAAAAAACCTGTATTATATGTGATGTATCCCATGCTACTAAACATTCACACAAAAAATTATTCAAATCAGTGCTTTCATGTGGAAGTTCTGTGCAAAAATCTGATTGCACCAAATTTTGTACAAAATGGCTGCCATCGGCCATCTTGAATTTTGGACCGGACCCAAAAATACTCGTTCTCATCCTACGGTGATAACAAACGTACCCAAGGAGTTTCGTAAAGATCGGTTCATAAATACGGCCTCTAGCCCGAGCCGTATTGGCATTTGCACTTACAGTGCTGAAAGTAACACCAAAAAACATCAAAGTTAGTCTAATTTGCATAATTTACCCACGAGAAAAAAACCCGTATTATATGTGATATATCCCATGGTACTAAACATTCATACATAAAATTATTCAAATCAGAGCTTTCATATGGAAGTTCTGTACAAAATGAAAGTGTCAATGACACTGTAGCTCAACTTGTCAAGACAAAGACATGTACATGTACAGTATGTGATACAGCAATGACAAACATCTAGGTAATGACCTGATAACAAAGGTACATATAAAGTATTGTAACGGTCTGTACATGAATACTGACCGTTGCCTGTAACAAATGTATAGGTAAAGTATTGTAAAGGTGGGTGACAGTCAGATGCTGAACTAGAAAAAATCTTTGAGTCCCAGAGTGGGTCTGACTGAACCCCAAAATATTTGTTCTCATAGCACAGTGATAACAAAGGCACCCCAAAACACACTCGTTCCTGTCCCAAGGTGAAAACAAAAGTACTCAAGAAGTTTTGTGAAGATCAGTTCATAAATACGAGCTGTATAGAACTTGTGACAAAAAACTGATTGGACCTAATTTCGGTACAAAATGGCCACTGGCAGCCATCTTGAATTTTGGACCATACCCAGAAACACTCATTCTCATCCCAAGGAGATAACAAAGGTACCCAAGAAGTTTTGTGAAGATCGGTTCATAAATACAGCCTCTACCCTGAGCCGTATTGACATGTGTGCTTATATTGTGTAAGTAGCACTGAATAAATCAAAGTTCATCTAATTTGTATAATTTCGGCATGAAAAAAAAACCCTTACAATATGTGATGTATTCCATGTTACTAAACATTCATACAAAAATTTATTCAAATCAGAACTTTCATACAGAAGTTCTATACAAAAGACTGATTGCACTAATTTTGGTACAAAATGGCTGCTGGTGGCCATCTTGAATTTCGGACCAACCCAAAAACACTCGCTCTCATCCCACGGTGATAACAAAGGTACCCAAGAAGTTTCGTAAAGATTGGTTCATAAATATGGCCTCTAGTCTGAGCTGTATAGAAGATGTGTACAAAAAACTGATTAGACCTAATTTCGGTACAAAATGGCCACTGGCAGCCATCTTGAATTTTGGACCATACCCAGAAACACTCATTCTCATCCCAAGGAGATAACAAAGGTACCCAAGAAGTTTTGTGAAGATCGGTTCATAAATACAGCCTCTACCCTGAGCCGTATTGACATGTGTGCTTATATTGTGTAAGTAGCACTGAATAAATCAAAGTTCATCTAATTTGCATAATTTCTGCACGAGAAAAAAACCCGTATTATATGTGATGCATCCCATGGTACTAAACATTCACACAAAATAATTATTCAAATCAGGGCTTTCATATGGAAGTTCTGTGCAAAAATCTGATTGCACCTAATTTTGTACAAAATGGCTGCCATCGGCCATCTTGAATTTCGGACCGGACCCCAAAACACTCGTTCTCGTCCCACGGTGATACCAAAGGTACCCAAGAAGTTTCGTAAAGATCGGTTCATAAATACGGCCTCTAGCCCGAGCCGTATTGGCATTTGCACTTACAGTGCTGAAAGTAACCCCAAAAAACATCAAAATTAGTCTAATTTGCACAATTTACGTACGAGAAAAAAACCCGTATTATATGTGATGTATCCCATGGTACTAAACATTCATACAAAAAATTATTCAAATCAGAGCTTTCATATGGAAGTTCTGTACAAAAAACAGATTTCTGCATCGTCGGTACAAAATGGCAGCTGGCAGCCATCTTGAATTTCGGACCGCACCCAAAAACACTCGTTCTCGTCCCACGGTCATAACAAGGGTACCCAAGAAGTTTCGTAAAGATCGGTTCATAAATACGGCCTCTAGCCCGAGCCATAGCAGCTTGGCACTTACAGCTCTGAAAGTAACACTAAATAAATCAAAGTCAGTCTAATTTGCATAATTTACGCACGAGAAAAAAACCCGTATTATATGTGATGTATCCCATGGTACTAAACATTTATACAAAACTTTATTCAAATCAGAACTTTCATACAGAAGTTCAGTACAAAAAAATGATTTTTGCATCATCGGTACAAAATGGCCACTGGCAGCCATCTTGAATTTCGGACCACACCTAAAAACACTCGTTCCCGTCCCAGGGTCATAACAAAGGTACACAAGAAGTTTCGTAAAGATCGGTTCATAAATACGACCTCTAGCCCGAGCCATAGCCAATTGTTGACGTACGGACAGACGGACAGACGGACGGACAGACGGACGACGGACAACGGGCCACGACAATAGCTCAAATTTCACTTCGTCAAAGTTGAGCTAAAAACAGATTTCTGCATCGTCGGTACAAAATGGCAGCTGGCAGCCATCTTGAATTTCGGACCACACCCAAAAACACTCGTTCTCGTCCCACAGTCATAACAAAGGTACCCAAGAAGTTTCGTAAAGATTGGTTCATAAATACGGCCTCTAGCCCGAGCTGTATCCAATTGTTGACGGACAGACGAACGACGGGCCATGGCATAAGCTCAAATTTGGCTTTGCCAAAGTTGAGCTAAAAATGGACCCTACGCACAACATCTCGATATCTGTTTGTGTGTAACACATTATTGCTCTGCATGAATATTTCAGGGTTTAGTGTTATTGGTACGTCGCATAGAAAACTCACCATGCCCATGTTATTCCTAATAAAAACATTACCCCTAAATGAAAATTTTCAACTCAATGTATGTGAAAATAAAAAGTCAATTTTGAGGCCTCCTTTTGGCAGAAAATTTATTTTGGTAAACTTTCGCTAACAGTTGTGATTGTTAAGTTTATTTCTGACCAACCTGCAAAAAACACCATTGACGTATACCATGCCTTGTTGCCCTCACCCTAACTGGGGTAGAGGGATCATAATGAAATATGACAATTCTCTTCATTTTGCATAAAATCACTTGAAATCCTTCAAAAATCATTTTAATGCAGAAAAACAATAACCAAACAGACACTTGCCCTAACCTGGGTTCAAGGGGTCATGAGTCATAAGGGTCAGATGGTGATTTTATCTTTTTTTCATAAAATCACTCAAAATCCTTCAAAACACATTTTATAGCAGAAAAAAAAACATCACCCAAATTTGATCCTCACCCTAAATGGGGTCAAGGAGTCATAAAGGTCCTGGTGAATTTTATTTTCTCTTTTTTTTTTGTTGCATTAAAAAATCACTTGAGTTCCTTCAAAAGTCATTTTAAAGCAGAAAAACATCATCCAAAATGACCTTCCCCACTCTGAAGTCAAGGTGATAAGGGTCACGTGATGATTTTTCGCCTTTTTTCATAAAATCACTAAAAATCCTTCAAAACTCATTTTAAAGCAGAAAAAAACATTACCCAAATTGACCCTCACCCTACCTGGTACCAAGGGGTCATAAGGGTCATGGCGAATTTCTTTTTTTGGCATAAAATCACTTGAAATATGTCTGAACTAATTTTAAAGCAGGAAAACATGATCCAAAAAGACACCTCCCCCTCCCCCCCCCCCCCCCCCCCCACCAACCGGGGGGCAAGGAGTTATATAGCAATTTTCTTCTTTTTACAAAAAATCACTCAAAATCTCTCGAAACTCATTTTATAGCAGAAAAAAATACCCAAATTGATCCTCACCCTAACTGGGTTACAAGGGTCATGTTGTGAGCCTTCAAAAGTCATTTTAAAACAGAAAAAATATCCTCAAAGGGTCATATTGTGATTTTCTTCCTTTTTTGTAGAAAATCACTAAATCCTTCAAAACTCATTCTAAAGCAGAAAAACAGCACTCCAATAGACCCACCCTAACCGGGTGAAGGGGTCATAAGACTCATATGGAGATTTCTTTTTCCATAAAATCATTTAAAATCCTTCAGAACTAATTTCAAAGCAGAAAAACATCACAAAAATACACCCTCGCCCTAATCTGTGATCAGGGGGTCATATGGGTTTGGGGTGTGTGTGTGTGTGTGTGCAAATACCAGTTCTTGGCAATGTTTGCTTCGTACCCACTGTGCAATAGCCTTTGACTTGAAAGGCATTACTAATCACGGGATAGCAAAAATGTTTCTCTATTTACTAATATCTTGGCACTTCTCCAAAGCAGTTTTAAGGACACTGTATTCGGGTGATTGAGTACAGGGGTACCGCACATTGATGGTGCGCATGTCTTCAACCAATCTAACCCTGCCTGTGCTGCAGTGCAGATTACGATGTTGGGGAGCTGGCAGCTGCTCATTGTTGCTCGGTGGTTCTCTCCGGGTACTCCAGCTTCCTCCACCCATAAAACTATCACTGACACGATATAACCTTGGCTGTTAAAGCATCATTAAACCCTAATAAATGAATAAGATTTTCTGAACTTGAAAATTCTTGCTGTTTCCATGTTATCCCCAACTCATGTCTATGCCCCTCAAACTGATCCTAAAGGGGATAGCCCAGGATCTTTATATATATGTCATTCCACTGTGATCACGGAGCACAGTGATGTAACATATGTTAACCCATCATTTGTCAATTATGAGATCTAGGATTTTAAAAATGATCGTGCTTGGTGGCCATTTTGGACTCATTGTGGATAAAAACAAAATTTCTTTTGCATTTATGATAATGGTACATTGTATTCTAACTATTCAGTCCAGTACTTGTGTTCTGCTGATTCACAGTCCTGAGGTGGTAGGTCAAAATGTCTGATTTTCAGGCCCATTTTTGATGTTTTACACAATTTTGCCAGAAAAAATAATTTTGGTAAACTTTTGTTTCCAGGTGGTTATGGAAAAGTGTATTTGTGACAAATCTGTGAAAATTTCAGGTCATCCGCCCATTTGGACCAGGAGATATTGGCTAATAAACAATTGGGCATTTATGGGAGGGATCGGGCAGAAAAAAGTTAACACCAGAAGTGAAAAGCTTATATTGTCAGTACGAATTATAGCCATCTATGATATTGCGAAGTTTTACCTAAATCTACAAAAGCATTCTTGAGAATTTTGCTCTTGAAAAGTGTTGGAAGAAAGAAAGAAAGCAATGGGGGGGAAAAAAAATAGTTTTTTGGCCGTACAATAACAAATGTCTTTTCCTTTCAGGAAAAGCCAAAATAGCATCTGTGACACAATATCTTTACATTTCTTTTCCGATATATATATATATAACTGAGCTTCTACAGTGTTATGGGAAAGAAAGTGGGCAAAGATTTTAGGCTGGATCATGATTGGGTCAAATTCTGGTACATATTTTTGGTCTACTTTTGTCATTACACTTCTGAACATGTAACAAATAAAAATAAAAATCGAAGAGCCAAAGCCCATTTCATAGTATTTCCTCAACTTATTACAATATACAAATCAGTAAATAAATACCTGTACTGGTTTTATTCCCTTGACTGTCTTGTTCTGCTTCAGAGCTCTTTCTGGTACACATGAATTTGAGTTCTTCTTTCTCTGTAGAATTCAATCCTTGACAACCATTAATAAACTGTATTACTGAACTGGTCTGTTGATTAGGCAACAGAATTTCTTTTACATATAATCTTACAGTCTGAAAATATGCTGGATTTCCATGGTTGTCACTGTTTCTGCACCAAACGTTGTACACAGCTTGACACTGAGTGCATTCATTTACATTACTGAACATCAGAATACTGAAAGATTTTGAAACAAAAACTTATAAACAGAGGTCAGGTCAAAGTTTGGAGGGACAAAAATCTCAGGGCTACTCTTTGCTGATGACATGGTGTTATTGGCAGAGTGAAGAGGGACTACAAAAACTACTGACCATAGTAGGAAAGTATCGGGATAAATGGCGACTTGAACTGAAAGAAAACAAAAGCAAGGTAATATCTATGGGCCGAAGGTTGGATGCATCGTGAAGGTGAAGGGTGGGTAAATTCTCTATTGGTGAAGAGGAAAGCAAGGCTATAACAGTGAGGGAAATGGGAGAATATGAATCTTTGGGAGTGAATAAATGTGTCACAAATAAACTTAAGATAAAGGGGGGAATGGATACTCAATCAGTTAAAGCTACTTGGAAGTAATAGCTTCAACAAGGTGTTCGTTGGAAAAACCATTGGGAGGTGGGTTTACCAAGTATAACATATGGAATAGATGTGATCCCTCTAAATCAAACAGAAGTAGGTCGGTAGATAACCGGATCAATCCATGCAGCTGTGCTGGAGCAGTCAGACAGGAACTTGGGTGGATGCCGGTTAAAGATAAAATAGATATGATAAAAATTGTACGACCTAAATTATCTAGTAAACATCCCAAACAGCAGATGCTGTAAAAGAACGTTTAATCATGTTTGGAACCATAACATTCAGACAGAATGGATAAGGCAGGTGAGGGAGCTAATGGGGATTACTCTATAGGGACTGAAGATTTAGAAAGGAAACTGAAGCAGGGCAGTGGCCTTATCAGGGGAAGGGTGCTCGAGGTTTGCAATGGAAACTGGCAAGCTGGAAATAGGACTACGATCTCTTCAGACGGTTTGTACAAACAAGAAGCCCTAAGGGGCATTAATCGCTCACCTGACAAAGTGGTTCAAAGAAGAATTTTGGGTCACATTCAGTTAGTCATGGTTCATCAACATTACAGAGGAATGAAGTCATGGAATTATTTATAACTCTAGTGTCCATGTCAGATGATTATTATTGTAACATCTCGCATCAATTGTAAATAGGCATAAAATCTCGTTTTGTAAAATAGTGATTATCCAAATAGGAGTTTAATACATATAAAGTTTCTCAAATATTCATCTGTAAAATTTAGTAATTAGCAATTAATTTATATTAATCAAAGTAAATAATCACCAGTGAAGTCAGGTAAAAATAAAAGTTAAGAATGTAATTTATTTATAAAATGGTAATTAATTAATTGAAAAATTAACGTGAGTTACTACTGGACACAAACCATTAAAATTCCATTAACATCCCATTAATATAACTAAAATCATTAAAAGTGGCCATTATTCCTTGCAGAATTTTTTTAATGGAAAAAATATCAACCCATTAAAAAGAGAAAATAAGTGCCTTTAAATAAAGGACAACCGATTAAAATGATATTATTTTAAACATTTATTAACTTTTAGCCATTTTTCGTGTTTTAAGAGCCCTTATTTTTAGCATATTGTCTTTTTAAAACCCATTAATAAATTGCTCAGTCATATTAATGGGTCTTAAATTCCAAAAGTATTTATTAATGAACCATACAAATTATTAATGGGGCATTATTTTTTTTTTGAGGGGGGGGGGGGGATGTTTTAAAGGCCCTTATTTTAACACTTTTTAAACGATGATATTATTAATGGGTCTTAATTAGAAAAAAAATTGTTAATGTGCCATTAATTTTTTTATGGGGAATTATTTTAAAGTTTTTAAAGGCCCTCATTTATATCTGTTTTTTTAGTACCATCAATAATTAACTAGACATTAATAATGACCATTAAATAGACAAACATATTAATTAATGGCACATCATTTATGGCAGTCCCCTTAAAACTCTGAAAGTCACAGGACACCCATTAAAAATATGAAGTCGAATTAATGCGGAAGAATTAGTGATATTGTAATATTTAAAATGAACTACCTGTTTAATATTAACTAATTCAAATTTCATGCAGTATTACGGCTAAAAATAAAAATAAAATTTAACTTTCACCTCCAAGCCCTAATAAACATGCACTTGTGTGTTCTTACCAAACTTTGTACATAATTACTTATTGTAAGACTATACAATTCACATCATTAGACTGTTGTCAGAAAAATAGTTTGTTGCATCTCAGTTTATTTATTCCTATATTGGTGTTTAAGGTCACTTTCAGCATATATGGTTATATTGTGACACACACCAAGTATTAAGTCAAGTTTGGCCAATCATTTATACTATGCTGCCCATTTGAGGACTTCCACCCCAGGCACTGGATACCGGGTCCTATTTTACCAGTAAAACATAACTTATTTACTGCAGTAAATAAGCACTGTTCCACTTTCCAGGGTTCAGTGCAGTTTTTGAAAATATAGGCATTTGAATTTTTTCTATTTTTAGCTCCTCAGGTTCCTATGGGGATGTGAGGATTTTTTTTTGGGGGGGGGCATGAATCAAGTACATATCACCCAATGATACCGCATGCCAAATTTAGTTCAAATTGACCCAACGGCTCTAAAAATGGAATTTTCAGGTGTGGCCAAAAATGGGCATCATCCCAGGGCGAGCCCAAATATTGAAGTTACATTCCAATATCAAAGCATTCCTTCAGATGGTAATTCATGAGATGTTTTTTTTAAACGGGATGATTTTCCCCAACCTCCTCTAGAAAATGGAGGTTTTTCGGTTCAGTTTCTGTTTTTGCCGCAAACCGAAAAACTGAAGAAACAGGTGCCCAAAAAATGGCCATGTGGTTTTTGCATACTTTGATGTTAAACTTCAAAATTTACAACGACCCCCTCGTAATCTCATTTTGAAAATGGCAGCAAACGTCAGTAGAATGGGCAAATCCAAAAGTGATTATTTTCCTATATGTCTGTGTATAAGAGTCGCTCCCACGTATACGTCACACCCAATATTTTCAGCCAAAATATCTCCACTGCGACTATTACCTTAGTATAAGTCACACCTCAACTGAGAATAGCCAGTGGGGCCTGCACAAGAATGACAATGGCCAGTGAGTGTGGGTTTTTTTTTATTTCATTTCAGTCATATTTATCCCATATTAAATGCATAAAATAAAATAATAATAAAAATGATAAATTTAATGTAATTTGTATATTTTTAATACTTACCAATGGCCCAGACTTAGCTGGTGCAAACTCGATATTATCCAGGGCCAAACACAAATTTTGAACCCCCCCCAATCCCCAAAATTTGCATACAAATCCGAAAAATAAAAAGTCCTATCTGGTTCTCCATATTTTTGTGTACTGTGCATGCATGGTAACCAGGAAGGTACCGAAATTGGCACCAAGCATCATTCTTTCTATTTGTGCCTGCTAAATGTTATAAATCAGCGGGGAGGTATAAGTGTCCACTCATGGGAGGGCCATCCACGTCTGGGCCATTGGTAAGTATTAAAAATATACAAATGATTTTAAATTTATATTTTTATACTAAAACCAATGGCCCAGACTCAGCTGAATCGTAAAAAGGCTGAAGGGCCTAGGACTTGGAGGAAATACAATATCTCTATTACTCCAATTTAAAGAATAGCTCTGACAGGAGAATAGGAGATGACAGTAAAAAAAGAGAATGACATAACATCATCAATATACAGGAGTAATACACAATAAATTCTCCATTTAAGGGTTATGCTAATTCGGTGAAGGAAACCAATTATAAAGCTAGTCCAGAGAATGCTTCGCTTTATACTCATTTAAAAGTGTCCAAGGATTGTATAGAGACGCTCATATGACATGTGACATATACATATGCTTCACAATGAGCTACACTTTAAAAACAATACATAAATGAGACATAATTGTAGCTTCACACCGAGCTACACATTAAAACTACCCAGCGCCGACGATGGACTACTGTCACTCACTGGAGGAGGTATTCCCTTGCTTTTCACTATAAAGCCAGAAGATATTTAAGGGAAAAACCATCCCCCCCCTTCCCCTTGTTCTGAGGGAAGAATCGTCAGAATGAAGAGGGCAGAAAGATGGTGTCAGTGCTCGAGCAGACTGCCTAAGACATCTAGGAGATGTAATATTAATGGACGACATTCTGTGTGACAAAAAGAGGACCCAAGGATCTAAGCTCACCGGAGATAGACTCTAAATTTCTAAGGTAAAACTTAGTAAATGAAGACAGTTGCATCCAGTAGGCTACCTTCATTAAATCAGTAATGGCAATACTATTTGAATAAGCCCGAAGAAGACAGTGCTCTGACCTCATGCGCTGAAATATTATCGACAGAACATTGATCTGAAGACAGATTCTCATAAAGCAATTCATATTGCTAATTGGATCCACCTAGCCCCTGAATGAACAGAAATATCCTTTCTGTTAGGCATAAGAGAAAAAAAAAATTCTTCCCTTTCTAATAAAGCTAGATTGACATTTCTAAATGTGCATCACTCTCACTGGACACAACATCGGCCTACAGTTGAGCGAGGACGGTAAAGCCCTAATAATAATAGGCTCTGGTCGCTTATCCAGAATCTGATTCTTAGCCAAGAATCCCACTTCTGTAGTAAGAGTAATAGTATTACCCACACTACAGAAATGGGAATCTTCAACAGATAATGCATGAAGCTCGCTAACTCTTCTGGCAGAAGCAAAGGCTAAGAGAAATGCCGTTTTATAAGTCAGGAATTTGAATTCTACATCATCTAATGGCTCAAAAGGAGCTTCTTGAAGCTTCAAGAGAACCAAAGCCAAATTCCATTTAGGAATTAATCTGATGGTTTTAGGTCTATTGATAGAGAAATTTCTAACTAGCTTGGATAAAGAAGGATCTGATCCAATAGCCAAGTTATCATGATGAGCATATGTGTCTGATAACCTAGACCTAAAGCCCTTAATAGTAATGAGATGCAGTTTTAATTCGTCAAACAGGTAGACCAGAAAATTGGCAATTTGAGATTATAGATATCCACTGATTGATCTGCACACCAACGAAAGAAAACTCTCCACTTCGCTGTGTAATTCAACGAAGGTCCGCCTACAGTTAGAAATTGCGTCCACTGCTCGTCCCGTAAACTGCTGCTTTCCATGCAAGAAGGACCGCACAAAGGAAATACGTGAAGGTTGAGACCTTCTGGGTTGTGATGCAGTGTGTGGGACTTCCGCTGATATAGAAGGTCCTTGAGAGGAGGAAGCTTCTGAGGAATGTCCCATAACAGACACCTGATAAGATTGATCCAAGGTTTCTGAGCTGATAGAGGTGCTACCTGCAGAAATTTGTAATGAGATTATTTGATTTTTAACAGAATCTGCTGAATCAGCGGAGTTGGAGGAAATGCATATCCTACTATTCCGTTCCATGAGATCGATAGAGCGTCTACAGCATATGCTCGATTATCCGGACACGGTGACACAAACATCGGAAGCTGATTGTTCAGGTTCGTGGCAAAGAGATCCATCATGGGGCGATCCCACTGGTAGCAAATCTGCCTGAATATTCGTTTGTTGAGCATCTACTCCGATGGCAACAGGCAACCTTTCCTTGAGAGTGAGTCTGCTACTACGTTCAGATGACCCTGAATATGACGGATTGAGAGATGAATGTGATGACTCAGTGCAAATAGGAGAATTTTCTCTGTCAATTCGAAGAGAGGAATTGAATGAGTGCTGTCCTGGTTCCTGAGATACGCGACTACTATGGAATTGACCAACAGATTCTGAACATGGACGTTTGCTATCTGAGCAATCCAATGTTTCAATGCTAGCCAACTTGACATCATCTTTTTGATGTTTATGTGCTTTTCTAGGAACCAAGGGTCCCAAAGACCCTGATACTTCAGGTCTGCGGGAATCAGGGATGCACCCCAACCAGTCAGACTCGCGTCCGCCATAACATTGAAGACCAGATTCGGTACTTGAAGCGGAACTCCCTGAGTCAGCCATTGGAGACCCACCCAAATCTGAACCTTTTGTTTTACGAGGTTTGTTAAAACAACCAGAGTTTCGAGCGAATGCGTCTTGACACTCCAGTTCTGAGTGAAGAAAATCTGGAGAGGACGTGTGCGTAAGCGACCAAGCAGAATCAGGTCCGCAGCCACTCCGCACAGTCCCATCAGTCGCATAAACTCCCTCGCTGACACTGTGAGAGAGTTTAGACAAAAGCAAACATAACAACTGACTAACTTCGCTCTGGTTACCGGCAGATGAACCAGATTGTTGTGAGTCTCGAAGCTCATTCCCAAGTGAATGAAGGACATGGACAGAGCTAAATCCGACTTCTTTTCGTTTACAATGAAACCAAGACATCGGAATAATAGAAGCAGACTCTGCCAGATCTCTGAAGAATGCCATCCAAGTAAGCCAACTTTACTACTGCTGATTGAGCTCGGAAGTATGACATGACCGAGTTCATTATTTGAGTGAAAGCTCAAGGGGCCAGGTTCAGACCGAAGAACATCACTCTGAACTGGTAAGCCCTCCCTTAGACGGCAAAGCGCAGATGCTTTCTGAAAGCTGGATGGACCAAGACGTGAAAGTACGCGTCCTTTAGGTCTATGCTTGCCGCAAAATTGTTCACTCGAATGCTCTCTTTTACCGACCGAATGGTTTCCATGCAGAGAACTTTGGAGCTGTTTATCCAGCTCATGTCTATCACCGGTTGTAAATAGCCATCTGGCTTCGACACAAGAAACAGGTGACTGTAAAATTACGGAGAATTTGGATTTTCCATGACCTCTATTGCTTCCTTTACTAAGAGAGATTGAACTTCTGCAAGAAGAGACTCCCTTTTTGAAGGATTCACCGGAAGATCTGTCCAGTGCGGACTTCTTGTAAGTGGAGGTTTTGATCGGAATGATAGCCGAAGACCCGCTCTGACTACATTCCTTACCTACTGATCTTCTATTATCTCCATCCAGTTTTTTGCGAAGTTTGATAACCTTCCACCAACTGGAGAGCAAAAGAGGTTTCGACCATCACCTGTATGATTTTCGAGGCTTTCAGGAAGAGAAACTATGTCCTCCCCATGAAGCACCTCGTGTCGTCGGCTTAGGGGCATCTGACTTAAAAGTTTCTGTAAGACTTACACCCTTTTCCAGAGTCGCTATACTGACTGTTTCCATGAGTATCCATAAGAAGAGGGTTTCTTAGAACCCCGCGAGGATCCCCTTTTCGACGATTGCGAATTGGAGCGTCCTCACCTACCACGTCCTGCAGATGACTGCTGCTGGTAGCTTTTTGGTAGCTTCGTTCATACACAAATGATAGCTTGTCGTCAGACAAGGTATGACCAGAAACCGGAGCAACTCTGAGAGAGCTTTTTACTCTATTGTTTATTAATGATGACGATGCTAAGGCTCCATCATGTCTTATTAACTCCATAATAGTGACTGAAAGTGGCATACATAACTGCCCAAGAAAGAACTCTGAGTGACGGATTGATATCTTCAAATTCTTTTCTGCTAAGACGTTGAGCCAGAGTCCTGGTGACATAGCGTCCAGAACCGCCCGACTAGAATCAATGGAAGATTCCAATTCGTCGAAGCATACACTGAATGATGTGGGTAGCTATATATCTAAATCCAAAGCCTGTTCATCCAGACGCAGAGGAGCTCTCTGAACATCTTCTCCTACCGTTTTTAAGTAACAGGGTCCAGGAAATGGTATATGGATAGAAGATGAAGATAAGAAACCACTTTTCCAATCAGGCCAAAGGCCTCTGACACATGTACAGATTGACCCGGGAAGGAAAGAACGTCGTCTTGCCTCCGCAGGATGTCCCTATCTAGGGACGATAGCAGTTTCTGCCTACCTGATGCAGCTTGTTGACCAGATGGAATAAGATCAGGAACAAGAGGCCCCACGGGACCTGAAGCGCTCATCTTGAACAGAACACAATTTAAACAGAGTCCAGAGTCCAAGAATGAGTCTACATTAAGCAAGCCATCTCCATAGGCTACACTGTCAATCCTTGAGTCCCTCAAGAGTGACAAAAATAATCTGGGCATCACGCCTTTTCTTCAGTTGATCATAAAGTAAAATGTAGAGCTCCTCTATGAAGTCCCTTGATACAACCTATGTGGATTAATCTTAGTTACACACCTCTAGAGGGTACTGAATACAAAATTTTTAATTTTTCAGCAAAATGGCCAATTCCGGCTCCAATAGAGAGCCCAAATATTAACCCAGGCTCTTGATTTGAACACAGTTGAATCTGACTTCCCTAGAGATGTTGTGAACCGAATATGAAAGCATTCTGACTGTTGGATCTGAAGAAGAGAAACTGTAAAGAAATTTCTTCGAATTGCACCAAGTTCAAATTTGGGCTACCATAGTGAGCCCAAATATCAACCTATGGATCCGATTTGAATAAACTTGAATCAGACCCCCCTCCTAGAGATGTTGTATACCAAATGTGAAAGCATTCTGATGAGTGAATCTGAAGAAGATTTTTGAAGACATTCCCTCATATTGTACTAAGTTAAATTTCATGTTCCCATATGGAGCCCAAATATTAACCTAGGCACTCGAATTGAACAACCTGGAATCTGACCCTCCCTAGAGATGTTGTATACCATTTATGAAAGCATTCCGACTGGTGGATCTGAAGAAGAAGATTTTTAAAGAAATTTCCTCATATTGCACTTAGTAAAAATTTGGGCTACCATAGTGAGCCCAAATATATACCTAGGGATCTGATTTGAACAAACTTGAATCTGACCCCCTTAGAGATGTTGCATACCAAATATCAAAGCATTCTGAATGGTGGATCTGAAGAAGAAGATTTTTTTAAATTACCCTCCATATTGAACAAAGATAAAATTTGGGCTTCCATAGGAGGCTAAATATTAACCTAGGGACTTGGTTTGAACAATCTTGAACCTGACCCTCATAACAATGATGTATACCAAACATTAAAAGATTCTGACTGGTGGTTCTGAAGAAGAAGATTTTTAAAGAATATTCCCCATATTACCCTATGTTAAAACTTCGGGCTCCTGTAGAGAGCCCAAATATGAACCAATGAGCTTTATTTCAACAAACTTTTATCTGCCCCCCCCCCCCCCCCCCCCCCCCCCCCCCCCCCCCATCCCTATGAATGCTGTATACCAAATATCAAAAGATTCTGATGATTGGCTCTGGAGAAAAGATTTTTTTTAAATTTTGTAAATATGCCGACTCAGCATTTTTTCGATGCCCATTACAGAACACCCTAACATAACCGATGGCAATTTTTTTTTACCATTCAATTCTACTGGTCCTAAGGATACTTCATACCAAATAACAGCTCACTGTTCCATGTGGTTTGGGAAATATGGGCGTTTGAAAATATTTCTATTTTTAGCTCCCCAGGTTCCCATGGGGATGCAGGATTGTTTTTTTTTTTTTTGCATGGGTCAAGTACTTATGACCCAATAATACCACAAACCAAATTTGGTTCATACCGGACCATCGGTTCAGAAAATAGAAATTTTGGGCGGGGCCAAAAATCTTACCCCTCCTATTACAAAGCCAAATATTACTTCACAAACTTCGTTTGAACAAACTTGATTCTACACCTCATATGGAAGCTCCATAGCAAATATCAAGTCATTGTACACACTGGTTGTTGAGAAGAAGATTTTTAAAATATTTAGGACCATTTTCCCTCACTCCCTCTCTATGGGACTGGGCATGTTGAGTTGAACAAAAATGAAATGCCCCTTTGGGACTATCACTCACACAAACTTTCACTTGAATTGGCCCAGTGGCTTTGGAGAAGACCAACACATGGTGTTGACGGACGACGGACTGAGAGCGATGAGATTAGCTCAGCTTGACTTTGTCAAGATGAGCTAAAAAACTGATGAAAAAAATTCATAGCTTCCACGTGTTGTTCCGAAAGGGACAGAGAATCTTCCTCTGGCTCCCTTTCACCATCCGACTGGTCTACTTGAGAATTACGGTCAACTCCATTTGAATGAACAGTTGACCGGACCGACCCAGCACCATCCGACAGCTCACTACCAGAGTCTGTTGACGGCCAAACCTGTGTTTACTGGGAAACTGTGATAAGCTGCACAATCTGCGAAAGCAGGTCCGTAACTGAGGCTTGCAGAGCAGTGGTCTTCTGTTTTTTTGCTGCATGCTGCTCGCAGGACAGAGATCTGTCCCCCGATCTTTTCGACGAATGTCCCACATAATCAAGCCTCGAACCACTAGCTATCGGATGGGCTGACTTCGGTGGCGAAGACTGGGCGCATCTTTGCGAAACAGCTTGAACAGTCGGACAGCTAGTGAGCAGTCTAATGTGCTTTGTCGGAGCCGAGGAAGAAGCAGTAACTGCCACCGGTCCCAGCTGCAGTGTAGAAGGAGCATCCCGCACGGCAGCCGAGGACGTTAGCTCTGACTCAGTGAAGTTTCTCGCAACGGCCATAGTCTACCCCGACTGTTGATGGGACAGAGAAGACTTTCCCACTAGCGATCTATGAGAAACTTGCAGGCTTCTTCCCTTTTTCTGTCATCGCTGGGTGAGATTTTATTTTTGAGGTGCTCGCTCTACCCAAATCTGCACTCTCCTCGACCGCTATGGACATACCTGGTATCACGGCTCCCACTAATGGAGTAACCGCTTCACCAGTTGAGCTAGCTGTTTGTACAGGAATAAGAGGAATTATCCCTTGTTAGATATTCATGAGCACCTTTGCTGCTAGCTCTGTTTGCTCATCTGAGCGCGACGACGGCAGCACTTATGGATGGGTCTCGATATACCATCACCATGTTCTTGTTCCTCTGAAAAATAAACTGAAAAGTTAGAATTAGCCTGCGGTGGCAGTTCTGGCATTGGAACTTCAACATGCAAGACATAGCGCAACACCCGCTTCCAACATTTGGAATCCCAAAGTACACAAGTAGCACGTGTATCAGGAGGAGTGCAGCGACTACAAGCAAGACAACAAGCATGTAAATCCGAGGCAGACTTCCCCGCCTTACACTTTGAGCGGTTGACCGATCGTGACCAAAATGGGACGTTCTCATCTAGACATGACCTCAAACCTGCATATGAAATTTTGTGATGATTGGACAAGAACTACGGTGTGTGGCCTGTGCTAAAGGAAAATGTGAACAGACTCACAGACTAACAAACAGATTCACAGACTAACAGACTTCCGTACGCATGGTGGCAATAGCTTATCTTGACTTTGTCGAGTTAAGCTAACAATGCATTTGGTAGAAGGTGCAAGACTACAAATGTCCTAACACCCCTAGGGTGGGGACTTAACCATGGGGATAAATGGAATAAACATTCCGTACAACACGTTAAACTCCCAAAAAATTTAATACAAAATTTTGATAAAGAAGCCAAAATAGCATGGGAGTTTAACAGGAGGGTTCACGGAAGGGAAGGCAAGGAACATTTAACAAACAGTAGGTTTTATCATTAGCAAGAATGATGATGTTCAGGCGTATATCCTGAAATTGGGAAACATGAATAATTTTACATAATTATTTTAAAGTTACAGCCCTGAACGTCCAAAACCACCATAGTTTCCTTCCAGTATCCTGCTACAACATTGAATCCACCATATCCATTAATGATTTGTGTCTGGCATCCTCAAAAAAGAAATTTTAAAGCACAGATGTCAGTTCAGTTGTTTACTGACTTGGGCCAAACAAAGGAATGATGCTTTGTGCCAATTTCTGTACCTTCCTGGTTACAGCGCATGTGCCGTACACAAAAGTATGGAGGACCAGATAGGGCTTTTATTTTTCGAATCTGTTTGCAAATTTTGGGGATTGAGGGTTCATAATTTGTGTTTGGTCCTGGATATCGAGTTTGCACCAACTAAGTCTGGGCCATTGGTTTTAGTATAATAATATTATATAGTATTATTTACTTTCGACCATTTATTCCCCCTGTGATGTTCGTTGATGCCATAAATCCATTTTATTTTGCACATAACAACATGAGGGAAAGATCATACTCAGTACTTTGAAAGGAGGCAAGAGGTCCAGTGAGGGATCGAGAAACAGGACAGGGAATGGAGTCACTGTATTATGGTGATGTTAAACACAACAGAAAAGTTACAAGTCCAAATTATTTATTTTATCGAAATTAAAACTGAATACAAAATAACAAAACAGGTCTATAATGTATAGCAGTGGTGGCGCCAGGATTTCGATTCAGGAGGTAGGCCTGAGCCAGGGGTGTGTGGGTGTGGTATGGTGTGTCTGCCACCCATTGGTTTGGGATCTGTGGGCCCTGCTCCAGGAAAAAAAATTCATATTTGGATAATTTGGACTCCATGGGGACGATATCTGAATGTTTCTACAACACCTGACGTGGTCTTCAAAGGTTCCCAGATTGTGTCAGATAGCAATTTGAAGTTTGGTTTTGGGAGCCCCGAGGGAAAAGTATGAAGGGGGAGGGGGTGGGGGGTGGGGCTAGTCCCCATCCTATGGCATTGCCACTGATGTATGGCATTTATCAAATAGAACATATACAACAAGAACATAAACAAAAGACATACAATCTACCCCAAATTCATATTAACACTTCGTCAACTGAGTGCTAGTGAAGTGTGCTATGTCCCAGTACTGCCAGTAGGACATTATTTATTTATTGTTGTTTAAGTTCATATATATCTGCACAATGGCTAATCATGACCATGACAATTTTACGGGTGGAGGAAGCCAGAGTACCTAGAGAGAACCACCGAGCAGCGGCGAGCAACTGTCAGCTCCCCCAACATACTAACTCCACACAAGCAGGATTAGCATTGATTGAAGACAGGTGCACTATCGACGTGCAGTACACCTTAGTACACAATGCCACCGTGCACTCAGGTGGGCAATTGGGGTGAAGTGTCTTGCCCAAGGACACAAAGTGGTTGCCACAGGTGGGATGTGAACCAAGGACCTCACGGCTTGCAGTCTGCACCTCTACCTACTGAGCCACTGCACCCACGCCAGTAGGACATTGCTCACTTTAAAAAGCTCTCAGGTGACATTTCTACGGTCTTTTCTAGTAAGGCGATAGTGATTTAGATTAACTGAAGGGCCTGGAAATAATATCGAAAAAAACCGAACCGAAACCTAGGTTTTAAAAAGATAAAACCAAAACCAAACCTGGAAAAAAAACCCTCTGTACACTAATCCATGGGGTGGGGGTGGGGGTGGGGGACCACTTTATTTTAACAAAATTGAAATGCCCCACCCTAGGCATCACTCACATGAAATATCCTTGGAATCAGGGCAGTGGTTTAGGGGAAGAAGACTCAAACACACCTTCATGACAGATGACGACAGTCAAAACATGATAAGCTCGGTCACGCGAGCTAATAAATAGACTGACGCCCAATTGCAAAACAATGGGGCGCAACACCATTGGATTCAAAAATTCTAAATGAATTTTTTGCAGCAACTGCACCTAATCGAAACTTAAATTTAAAGTTTATCGTGTTGTTGATATGAAAACAAACATGCTACTGTGGGACGTGTTATGTGGATTAAATTGTATGCAGTAATACAACTGATGCCGCTTCATGGTCGTTTTAAATGAAACAGGAAGCAGCATTTATGAGCATATCGTGCAGTTATGCCAAAAGACGAATACTTCTCTTATTATCACAACACATTTTTGTTCAAGCACGATATTTAACAAAAACAATTGTGTCATGTCAATCAGTGGGGAATTTGTATTCACATTAACTAAAAATATTAGCAGGGGAAATAATTGGCCTTGGCTACAGGTTAGACCATTTACCATACACCTAGTGGAAGGCCAGAATCTGCATTCTATATATACATGTAGCCACTGACCACGGCAGGAACTTTGTTCTTGTATGTTTTCTTTTCACAATATGGGCAATAACTTGCAAGTAGCCATAGCCAATACTGTAAAAAAAAAATCCTAAGAATATAAAAGTTCCAGAATTGTCTGAGTGGAAACACTATTCTGCTAGATTTCAACATAATCCACTACCATACTACAGTGTGTGGATAGTCGATTACTACTAATCACAGCAGGAAGATTTCCAATCCGATGATTATTTACAATTTCTGACAACAAATAATGACAAGCACTAGAAAAGTTTAAGCTCATGGACCACTGAATCTTTTACTTGTGCTTTTTGAAAAATTGTAAATATTTGTCGGGTGGAAAAAGTACCCCACTGGAAAAAGTACCACACTGTAAAAAAAAAGAAAAATAAAAAAATAAAAAAAATAAAAAATTAAAAAATAAAGTTCCAGAATTGTCTGAGTGGAAACACTATTCTGCTGGATTTCAATGTAATCCACTACCATATTACAGTGTGTGGATGGCCGATTATTACTAAACCACAGTGCGGAAGAGTTGCACCCAGTTTAGTAGTTATCAGCTCTCCACATACAGTAGTACAGTATGTAGTGGATTACAATGAAATCCAGCAGAATAGTGTTTCCACTCAGACAATTCTGGAACTTTATTTTTTTTATGGGTTTTCTTCACATTATGGGCTACAGGTACATGCATGTGATTTGGAAAAAAAACATTAGAACTAAGTTCCAGCCATGGTCAGTAGGAACATGAATATATACCGCAGATTTCAGGTCTTCGGACAATCTGAACAACTAAGGATGCAATATGCAAGGCCCGGGGGTGCTCTTGTTTCTGTTCTACTGGGTGCATCCAGTAAAACTGGTAACTGAAGGGCAGACAGTAGTTTACTCAAGTGGAGAACTATTTTCTTCTTGTTGGACAGTATTTCTGGAATTTGTTCTGAACCTCTTTGAACAAATTACTTAACTGAGTGAGTCCATTTTAAAGGAATATGAAAGTACCACTTTAAAGACTTATTATTTAGTTCTTCATGTTTAAGATTCGCTTAGACAGAAAGTTGAGAACTCTCTTCTTCTAATTAGACAGTATTTCTGAAATGTGTTCTTAACATTTTACAACTTGGATCTTGAATTTGAACAAAGCATTAGTATTACTTACCTGATTGAGTGCTGGAAGTCACAATCAGGGCTTTAAAGAAATCAGAGGTACCATGCTAAAGTCTCATTAAGCCCTCGACCCCCAGTGGTGGTTCGGGGCATATAGTCAAGAGATCAGACTGTCCGTCCATTCAAACTTTTTGCATTATAACGTTTGCATCGGTTGACAGATTTCGATGTCCTTTGGTATGGTGACAGATCTCCATGTGGGAAAGAATATCCACTTAAAGGAGGTTTCGTCCACCACTACCTACCAGAGTTTATGACCCTTGTTCGACTTAAAAAACTGCCAAAATCTTCGTCCATACGACCATTTTGCACTATAACTTTTGCACCAGTTGACAGATTTTGATGTTCTTTGGTATGGTAATAGATCTCCATGGGGGAAAAAGAATATCCACTTGATGCAGGTTTTATCCACCACTACCTACCAAAGTTATGACCTTTGTTTGACTTAGAAAACAGTCAAAATGTCAGTCCGTATGAACATTTTGCACTATAACTTTTGCACCAATTGCCAGATTTTGATGCCCTTTGGTGTGGTGATTGAACATCATGTGTGCAAAGATACCAATATAGCGCAGATTTCAGCCACCACTACCTACCAGAGTTATGACCTTTGTTCGACTTAGAAAAATGTTGAACATTTTGCATTATAAGTTTTGACAGATTTTGATATACAGATAACGCTGGTGCCCATAGTAAATAAATTGATTTACACTTAATTATGAGTGTAACACCCTCCTAACGAATGGCTGGGGGCATTGCCAACTCTTTGCATTGCACTTTCTTATAGTTTTCCTTTATTAAAAATTATTTGAGATTGTCTACAGTCTCCAATAATTTGTAATAGAATTATTTTACTGAGCAAATTCAGATGCCTTAATCTAACACTCAAACCGTTAAAAAATTTTCTTTGTGTCTACAAACTATTAACAGGTATATGGCACCACATTGTAAAGAGAATTTAATGAAAGTATCAGTGACACAGTAGCTTAACTTGACTGTGTGTAGTGCTTGATGAAAAGGATAATGTTCCAATGTTTATGAAAGGATTATGAAATAAGACAAGAATTGGGATAACTGAGAATATGTTAATTTCTGTTCCCTGTAGGCTATGTTTTCAATAAGAATAATTTGAGTGCAGACTGTACTAAAGAATTAAGACCTGGGTTGATGTGGCCCTAACAGTTAATGTATGTCAACAAAATTACCACGTTACAGTAAAAGCATTCCAAAATGAGTCATCCTGCCAAGTTACAATGAAATCCCTTCACAAATATAACTTGTAGACTTTGCTAAAGGAATCTATTTCACCTGAGGACTGATCATGACCAAAATAGGAGAGTCTCATCTAGATATCATATCAAGTTATCCTACCAAGATCCAATGAAATCCCTTCATAAAAACCAGAGGCTCAAGTGAGCCTAAAACGCTCACCTGGCTCAAGTTGTCAAAAGAGATGAGTGTACCAGTAAGTGATCAGCAGCAAGAACAATTGTTTGATTTGCTATGACACAACCAAGAGCAACTTTTTGGCCATTCATTTCTGCTGGTCATAGGAAAGCTTCCTAGCAAGCTCTGTTTTGTGAAGTATTAAAAAACAACAACCAAACCAAATTTTGAGTTTCTTTGAAAAAAGTGAATCTGCATCACTAAAGTAAGTTCCAAACAAGAATTGTAAGCCTTATTGCAAGTGGCTTATAAAGAGAGGATTTTTAAAGCATTTTTGGCTTATGGAGCATTAACCCCACCCCACAAAGGGATATAGGAATTTTGGGGGGAAAAAATCAAAAAAGTAAATTCCACCAGGCTGAAGATGGCAGCAGCTTCATTTCAAACTAGAGGCTCTACAGAGCATGTTATCGCTCACCTGGAAATACATATAAAAAATGTGATTTCCCATAGGCTTTCCATGGTAACTATGAGCTGCAATTGTGGCCATGTTTTGCAAGATTACATCAACATTACATGAGGATCATTGGTAGAAGGTGTCCCAGTCTTCAATCACGTGAAGTTTCAAAACATTTAAATCCATCAAACATAATCATAGAATGTCTCTGGTGGCCATATTTTTCCAGCCAACGGGAACAAAAAGAGAATCGTTTGTAGAGGGCCTCCTATAGACCATTCTTGCCAAGGTTTTGGTTCATGTCAGCTCAATAGTTCCAGTGAGAAGATGAAAATGCGATTTCCTATAGTTTTTTTCTTGTAACTATAAACCGGAATTGTGGCCATGTTTGCAATACGATCAACATTAAAATGAGGAACGTTGGTGGAGGTTGTCACAGTTATCAACCATGCAAAGTTTCAAAACATTTGGCCCTGTGGTTTCAGAGAAGAAGAGTTTTCAAAATTGACCAATCAGAATCAAAGAATGCTTCTGGTGGCCACGTTTTTTCACCCAACAGGAATAAAATGAGTACCAGTTGTAGAGAACCTCTCACAGACAATGCCTGCCAAGTCTGGTTCACATTGGCTCAGTACTTTCAGTGAAGATGATGAAAATGTGATTTCCTATACGGTTTCTATAGTAACTATAAGCCACAATTGCAGCCATAATTGCAACCCGATGAAGATTAAAATGAGGATCAGTAGAGGGGGGGTTACAGTCATCAGTCACACTAAGCTTTCAAACCATTTGGCCTTGGAGATTCAAAGAAGATTTTCTTGAAAATGCACACATTTATGAATTCTGTTTTCAACAAAAAAAGCAGTAAAAGAAGGTTAAATATTTTTTGAAAAATTACAACTTTTTTCAGACAGTATTCTCTTTTCAAAATAGCTTTGGATAGGTAAAAGGGTTACAGGAAACATATTACTCCAACTTTTGTCAAATCTTAAAAATGATATACAATAATTACGGTCATCAAAGCTGACATGATTGCAAGAATGTTAGCAAAATCTTCTGTTTTCTCCAAACACCTGTCAACAACCAAGATTATCTGATAAGAACATGAGTAATGAGCATATATCAGCATCCATGTACAGTTCCAATAGTTTACAGTTAAGTCAAAATAAGTTGTAGAATAATCCTATAAACTTTGTATCTTTTTCTCTTCCTACACTGATAAGACCAGCAGCTGACATCATTTTCTGGAAAGCTCTCACTGATAGCTTTCCAGAAAATGTCAGATTCTGATCTTATCAGTGCAGGAGCAGCAGTTTACTTAGTTTATTGCAGTTATGCTGCAGCTTATTTTGACTTGTTCTGTATACACAATATTTTGGTTTTTTTTTTTCCCAGTTCTCAGTGGAGAAAACTGGAACCAACCCTTACCAGATTCTCAAAAAACAAGTATTTTTGCTGACAGTACCGATCTTTTGTGCAGAAAGGAGAGGCATTGGGTTAAGCATTAGAATATAGCCTCTGGTGGCCACAAATTTCCATCCTCTCATAGACCATTCTTGCGAAGTGCGGTTCACATCGGCTCAGTAGTTTCAGAGAAGAAGACGAAAATGTGATTTTCATAGGGTTTCTATAGTAACTATAAGCCGCAATTGTGGCCATGTTTACAACCCGATCAACATTAAATGAAGATCGATGGTAGAGGGGGTCCCAGTCATTACTTATGTGAAGTATCAAAACATTTGGCCTGGCAGTTTCAGAGGAAAATTTTTTTGAAAATCCACCTACCAGAATCAAAGAATGCCTCTGGCGACCATGTTTTTCAACCCTCGGGAACAAAATGAGGATCGTTTGTAGAGGACCTCCCATAGATCATCCCTGCCAGGTTTGGTTCACGTCGGTAGTTCCGGAGAAGATGAAAATGTGATTTCCCATAGGGTTTTTTTAGTAACTATAAGCTGCAATTGTGGCCATGTTTGCAACCCGATCAACGTTAAATGAGGATCGTTGGTAGAGGGGGTCCCAGTCATCGTTTATGTGAAGTATCAAAACATTTCGCCTGGCAGTTTCAGAGGTGAAGATTTTTGAAAATCTACCAATCAGAATCAAAGAATGCCTCTGGCGGCCATGTTTTTCAACCACGGGAACAAAATGAGGATTATTTGTAGAGGACCTCCCATAGACCATTCCTGCTAAGTTTGGTTCACACCGGCTCAGCAGTTACAGAAAAGAAGATGAAAATATGAAAAGTTTATGGACGCCGGACGATGACCGGGGGACGACGACGGACGCCAAGTGATGAGAAAAGCTCACATGGCCTTTTAGGCGAGGTGAGCTAAAAAAGGAGAAAAGGTTTACTCCAAAGATGGCCTGTGCCATAAATAAATGAATTTGGCCCAGTAGTTTTAAAGAAAAGGTGGGGGGGAGTAAAATATTGTTAAAGAAATCAGAAATAGGTTTTCGTTAACAGTATTACATGAAATAAAATCTTTGGAACCCACATTGAAGTCTTGAGAGGGTTAAATTAAAGATATTCATACAGGAATAAGAGAATTTTTTTTCCAAGAAACCAGAAAAAACATATGTGCACAGCAGTGAAAAGGTTTTATCACGGCATCAATAAAATCTTTGAAAACCACATTGAAGTCTTGGGAGGGTTAAATTAAAGACATTCATACAGAAATCAGATAAATGGTTCAAAGCAACCAGAAAAAAGCATGTTATCAGCATTGAAAGGGTTCAACATGAAATAAAATCTGTTCAAAACACACTGAAGCTATGAGAGGGTTAAATTAAAAACATTCACACAGGAATCCGATAAACGTTTCAAAGAAACCAGACAAAAACATATATGTGCACAGCACTGAAAGGGTTGAACATGAAATAAAATCTTTGGAAAACACACTGAAATCTTGATAGGGTTAAGTTAAAGGCATTTATACATGAATCAGATGAATGTTTCCAAGAAACCAGAAAAAATATATATATGCACACCATTGAAAGGTTTTAACATGAAATAAAATCTTTGGAAAACACAATGAAATCATGAGAGGGTTAAATTAAAGACCTTCATACAGGAATCAGATAACTTTTTCTCCAAGGAACAGGAAAACATATATGTGCACACCACTGAAAGGGTTCAACATAAAATAAAATACTTGGAAAACACTTTTAAGTCTTGAGGGGGCTAAATTAAAGGTATTCATACAGGAATCAGATCATTTTTTCCTCTGCCACATATGGAAGAGGGTTAAAAGGTTTCCATTCTCTGCAGCTAAACAAAACAATAACGTGTGTCAGACAGTTAGATGTTGGGAGCGCGGTGTCTCAGTGGTAGACTGTTGGACTTCTATACTAGAGGTCACAAGTTTGATCCCCATCCGGGACGACCCGCATTGCGTCCATGGGCAAGACACTTTATCTCGGTTGCCTACATGATGCCGTGTACTAAGGCGTACTGCACGTCAATGGTGCACACCTTCAACCGCTGTAACCCTGCTTGAGCGGAGCCTGAACAGAGTTAGTATGTTGAGGAGCTGACAGTTGCTCATTGATGCTTGATGGTTCTCTCCGGGTACTTCGGATTCCTCCACCCGTAAAACTGTCATGGTCACGATTAGCCATTGTGCATAAGTATGTGACCTTAAACACCAATGAATACATAGTTACGTGTTGACATTTGATTTAAGAGATAAAATTGGAAACTCTTAATTTGTATAGGGAAATCTTACTGCAACAAGAGGCCCCACGGGGCCTGAAGCGCTCATCTTGTACAGAACACAATTTAAAGAGGCCCCACGGGGCCTGAAGCGCTCATCTTGTACAGAACACAATTTAAACAGAGTCCAAGAATGAGTCTACAGTAAGCAAGCCATCTCCATAGGCTACACTGTCAATCCTTGAGTTCCTCAGGAGTGACAAAAATAATCTGGGCATCATGCCTTTTCTTCAGTTGATCATAAGTAAAATGTAGAGCTCCCCTATGAAGCCCCTTGATACAACCTATGTGGATTAATCTTAGTACCTCAAAATGGCCAATTCCGGCTCCCATAGAGAGCCCAAATATTAACCCAGGCTCTTGATTTGAACACAGTTGAATCTGACTTCCCTAGAGATGTTGTGTACCGAATATGAAAGCATTCTGACTGTTGGATCTGAAGAAGAGAAATTGTAAAGAAATTTCTTCGAATTGCACTAAGTTCAAATTTGGGCTACCATAGCGAGCCCAAATATTTACCTATGGATCCGATTTGAACAAACTTGAATCTGACCACCCTAGAGATGTTGTATACCAAATGTGAAAGCATTCTGACAAGTGAATCTGAAGAAGAAGATTTTTGGAGAAATTTCCTCATATTGTACTAAGTTAAATTTCATGTTCCCATATGGAGCCCAAATATTAACCTAGGCACTCGAATTGAACAACCTGGAATCTGACCACCCTAGAGATGTTGTATACCAAATATAAAAGCATTCCGACTGGTGGATCTGAAGAAGAAGATTTTTAAAGAAATTTCCTCATATTGCACTAAGTAAAAATTTGGGCTACCATAGTGAGCCCAAATATATACCTAGGGATCTGATTTGAACAAACTTGAATCTACCGGCTACCATAGTGAGCCCAAATATATACCTAGGGATCTGATTTGAACAAACTTGAATCTGACCCTCATAGAGATGTTGCATACCAAATATCAAAGCATTCTGACTGATGGATCTGAAGAAGAAGATTTTTTTAAATTACCCTCCATATTGAACAAAGATAAAATTTGGGCTTCCGTAGGAAGCCCATATATTAACCTAGGGACTTGGTTTGAACAATCTAGAATCTGACCCTCATAACAATGATGTATACCAAATATTAAAAGATTCTGACTGGTGGTTCTGAAGAAGAAGATTTTTAAAGAATATTCCCCATATTACCCTATGTTAAAACTTCGGGCTCCTGTAGAGAGCCCAAATATGAACCAATGAGCTTTATTTCAACAAACTTTTATCTGACCCCCCTATGAATGCTGTATACCAAATATCAAAAGATTCTGATGATTGGTTCTGGAGAGAAGATTTTTTTAAATTTTTGCAAATATGCTGACTCTGCATTTTTTCGATGCCCATTACAGAACACCCTAACATAACCGATGGCAATTTTTTTTTACCATTCAATTCTACTGGTCATAAGGATACTTCATACCAAATAAAAGCTCTGTTCCGTGGGGTTTGGGAAATATGGGCGTTTGAAAATATTTCTATTTTTAGCTCCCGGGGTTCCCATGGGGATGCAGAAATTTTTTTTTTTGCATGGGTCAAGTACTTATGACCCAATACTACCACAAACCAAATTTGGTTCATACCGGACCATTGGTTCAGAAAATAGAAATTTTGGGCGGGGCCAAAAATCTTACCCCTCCTATTACAAAGCCAAATATTACTTCACGAACTTCGTTTGAACAAACTTGATTCTACACCTCATATGGAAGCTCCATAGCAAATATCAAGTCATTGTACACACTGGTTCTTGAGAAGAAGATTTTAAAAATATTTTTGAGCATTTTCCCCCACTCCCTCCCGTTGGGGCTGGGCATGCCGAGTTGAACAAAAATGAAATGCCCCTTTGGGACCATCACTCACACAAACTTTCACTTGAATTGGCCCAGTGGCTTTGGAGGAGAAGACCAAAACAAGGTGTTGACAGACAATGGACGACGGACGGAGAGCGATGAGATTAGCTCAGCTTGACTTTGTCAAGATGAGCTAAAAATGCTGACTCATCATTTTTTCAATACCCTCTATTTAGTTATTTATTGGTGTTTAAGGTCACATACTTATGCACAAAGGCTAATCATGACTGCGACAGTTTTATGGGTGGAGGAAGACGGAGTACCCGGAGAGAACCACCTAGCATCGACGAGCAGCTGCTGGCTCCCCAACATCGTAACTCAGCACTGCAGCACAGGCAGGGTTTGACTGGTTGAAAATATGCACACCATCGATGTGCCTTAGTACACAGCATCATCGTGCCCCATGTGGACAATCAGAGTTAAGTGCCATGTCCAAGGACAAAATGCGGGAGTCTGAATCAATCGCTCAGACGGTCACCCATCCAAGGACTAACTGGTCTCGACGTTACTTAATTTTGGTGATCTGAGGAGAACCGGTCACCACAATGCCACCACACCCCCTTCAATACCCTCTACCGGGCACCCTGACAGAACCGGTGGCAACTGTTTTTAACCAATCCCTTCTACAGGTCCTAAGGATGCTTCATACCATGTGGTTTGGGAAATATGGGCTTTTGAATTTCTTTCTGTTTTTAGCCCCTGGGGTTGACACGAGGCTGTGAAAAAAAAAAATTCTGGCATCAATCAATTACTTAGGACCCACTTATATGTCAAATTTGGTTGAAATTGGCCCACCGGTTCTTGAAATAGAAATTTAGGGCAGAGCTCAAAATGGATATACCCCTACAGAGAGCCTAAATATTGACCTACCAACTTCCCTTGAACAAACTTTAATCTTCAACACCAAAGGATGTTCCAGACCACATATCAAGGAATTCCCTCTGGTGGTTCGTGAGAAGAAGATTTTTGAAGATTTTTAAGCTTTTGGGAGCATTAACCAGAGTCCGAATATGGCAGCTGCTTCATTTGAACAAAATAGAAAGGGCATACTCTATAGATGGTCTGTGCAATATATGCTTGAATTTGGCCTTGTGGTTGTGAAGAAGTCAAGTTTGCAAAAGTTAACGGATGCCAGATGATGGATGACGGCCGCCAAGTGATGGCAATAGCTCCCACGGACTTGCAGTCAGGTAAGCTAACAAAAGGCCCCAGGGGGCCTGAGGGCACTCACCTGACATGGTAGCCTAAATATTAATGCAGGGAATTGATTTGAACAAGTTGCATCTGCCCCATCTAAGAAAAGCTTACACCAAATATCAAAAGATTCTGACTGGTGGATCTGAAAAAAAAGATTTTTAAAGAATATACCTCATTTTGAACTAAGTTATAATTCGGGCTCACACAGGGAGCCCAAATATAAATCCAGGGACTTGGCTTGAACAAACTTGAATCTCACCTCCCTAAGGATGCTGTATACTAAATGTCAAAAGATTCTGACTACTGGATCTGAAGAAAAATATTTTTAAAGACAAGAGAAACAGAATTTACTGCACCCAGTAAATTCAAGTCTGTGTGAAAAGGGTTCAAGTATCAGGAATAAACTATACAGAAGGAGAATTTATGGAGGCTTATTTTCAGGAGTAAAATATCTTTAAACAAATCAGAAATGGATTTTCGTTAATAGTATTTACAGATATTCATACAGAAATCAGAACAATTTTTTATAAGAAACCAGAAAAGGCATATATGTGACCAGCATTCAAAGGGTTCGATACACGAATCAGAAATGGACATTTTTGGCTCTGCCCACTAATTTGAGTGATGAAATACGTTCATGAACTTTTGAAATGCATTAAGGTGTAACAAAATACATTCCCCAGTCTTTCTGAATAATATGCACTTGATAACCTTGGTGACCTCTTTCAGGCGGACCACATATTGAACCTCGAGCAATTTTTAAATCAGTCGGTATAGTCCCATGTACACACCCACTTTAAAATATTTATTATGATTTAGAAGCCTCTAAGGCATTCAGCCTACTGTATCACAGGCCTCAAACTAGCTGAAAAAACAAAGATGAGTGTAAACTGGTTGTTGGTAACCAGCATGCCAAAACGAACAGAGATAGGACGATTTGTATTTGAGTTATCAAGCCGACAAAGGGTGCATAGACTCTATATCGGGGATAGTGCCATAAAAAAAACTTAAAAGCCCCAAGAGCTCGTTTAAAGGCCTACCCTTAAGAGCATCTAGTGCCCTAAACAAGGCATACATAAAATAAGATGGTGGAATTTTGAATCATGGCATTTGCATAAAAGGGCGGCAATATTGCAGGAAGCGTGCAAACGATTCTACAGTCATAAGTTAAATGATGTTTGTTCTTCGCGGTGAAGTATGAAGAGGGTGGTGAAGTATGAAGAGGGTTGAAGACAGACCATTTAAATATTCCATTTCATTAATTCATAATTGTGATAAGTGGAAACAGAAAGCCGCTTACCACTCGGCCCAAAACCTGTTGATCTTGAGTTATGATTGAGAATGAAAAAACAAATTAAAAAATGCAATGAAAGGTGAAGGGTTATTTATTCAACTACAATTAATCAAGTGTTGTAAGATAGATCTGTATAATAAACAAATTTTCTTGCTACTCAAAGGGTTTCTTTCAACTTGGTTTGGGGATGAAATTTAATTCTGATCTAACAGCTGATAAGAGTAAATGAGTGTCAGGCTGTCAGCTACAGCAACTTCTCTCTAATTTGATTGTTTACATTATTCTCTTGTGTATATAAATATAAACAGCTATTTCTTTATGATGCTTTTCTGTTACAAAGAAATTAGGGGGGTATAAAAAACTCTGTGGCCCAATGGACCACTCCCAAAGGTTCCCTGATAACATAGCTGGGCCAGTACTAGTGACAGGCTACCAGTATGCCAAACAGCCCCAGGACAGATTATTTATTTATTTATTTATTGGTGTGTAAGGTCACATATTTCTGCATAATGGCTAATCATGACCACAACAGTTTTACGGGTGGAGGCAGCCGGAGTATCCGGAGAGAACCACCGAGCAATGGCGAGCAACTGTCAGATCCCCAACATACTAATTCCACACAAGCAGGGTTAGCATTGGTTGAAGACAGGTGCACCATCGATGTGCAGTACACCTTAACACACAGCGTCACCGTGCCCCCACGTGGGCAATGGGGTGAAGTGTCTTGCCCAAGGACAAAACGCATTTGCCGCAGGTGGGATTCGAACCGAGGACCTCTCGGTTTTCAGCCTGCACCTCTACCAACTGAGCCACCGCGCCCCCAGGACAGATGATTTGTTTTTGAGTTATCGTCAAGACAAAAGGAAGGGGATAGAAAATATTCATACAGAAATCAGAACATTTTTATAAGAAATCAGAAATGGCATATATGTGACGAGCATACACGAATCAGAAATGGATATTTTTGGCTCTGCCCACTAATTTGAGTGATGAAATGCATTCATAAACTTTAGAAATGCATTTAGGTGTAATAAAATGCATTTCCCAGTCTTTCTGAATAATGCCCCCATATTAAGATCTTCAGAGGGTTAAAATATTCCCTTTAAATACTCCATTTTAATCCTTTAAATGGGGGTGCAGTGGCTCAGTTGGCAGAGGTGCAGGCTGCAAGGCGTGAGGTCCTCACTCTGTCTTTGGGCAAGACACTTCACCCCATGGCCCACGTGGGTGCATGGTGGCGATGTGTACTAAAGCGTACCACACATCGATGGTGCACTCGTCTTCAACCAATGCTAACCCTGCTTGTGTGTTGTTAGTATGTGGGAGATCTGACAGTTGCTTGTTGTTGCCCGGTGGTTCTTCTCGGGTACTCCGACTTCCTCCACCTGAAAAACTGTTGTGGTCATGATTAGCCACTGTGCAGAAATATGTGACATTAAACACCAATAACTAAATAATCCTTTAAATGAAAGAGTCAATGACTCTGTAGCTCAACTTGGATATGACAGGAATTAATACTTGCTGTGACCAAGACAACTGAATAATGAATATGACAGGAATTAGTATTTGTTTTGGCCCAGTCAACAATAATAAAAGAATTACAAGGTGACTGTAATGGACTACAGATTAAGACCAATCATTGTAGATTATTATTTTTGTGTGGAAATTTTCAGTCCCAAACAAAATATTTTCAGACTAAAATTTTTTCTTCTTCTTCTTAAAATTGACCAAAATGCATCAAAACACAAAAAACTAATTTCCGGATTTTGGTCCAAAATTTTCTAAGTCCCACCCGGACCCCAAATTTTCAGTGTAAAAAAAATTTTTTTTTTTGGTCTTAAAATTGACCAAAACGCATAAAAAACCAAAAAACTAATTTCCGGATTTTGGTCCAAAATTTTCTAAGTCCCACCCGGACCCCTAATTTGCATAATTTATTCACGAGAGAAACTCTGTATTATATGTAATGTATCCCATGGTACTAAACATTCATACAAAAATTTATTCAAATCAGATCTTTCATTTGGAAGTTCTGCGCAAAAATCTGATTGCACTTAATTTTGAACAAAATGGCTGCTAGCGGCCATCTTGAATTTCAGACTGGACCCAAAAACACTCCTTCTCATCCCACAGTGATAACAAAGGTACCCAAGAAGTTTCGTGAAGATCGGTTCATAAATACGGCCTCTAGCCCGAGCCGTATTGGGATTTGCACTCACAGTGCTGAAAGTAACACTAAATAAATCAAAGTTAGTCTAATTTGCATAATATAAGCACGAGAAAAAAACCCATATGATATGTAATGTATCTCATGGTACTAAACATTCATACGAAAAATTATTCAAATCAGAGCTTTCATATGGAAGTTCTGTACAAAAAAAAAATTTCTGCATCGTCGGTACAAAATGGCTGCTGGCAGCCATCTTGAATTTCGGACTGCACCCAAAAACACTCGTTCTCATCCCACGGTCATAACAAAGGTACCCAAGAAGTTTCGTAAAGATTGGTTCATAAATACGGCCTCTAGCCCGAGCCATAGCAGCTTAATAATAATAATAATAAGGGAGTTTTATATAGCGTAAAATCACAAGCTGTGCTCTAAAACGCTGTACAACAAAATAAAAAATCGAGCTCCTGACCATCAAGCAATTTACAGAGTGAGAAAGAAGGGGGGCAAAAATCACATATCACCAAAAGCCTCTCTAAAAAGATGAGATTTCAATTTTTTTTTGAATTGATCAAGATTTTCTGATGCCTGAACTTGATCAGGTAAAGAATTCCAAAGTGCAGGTCCAGCGAATGAGAAAGCTCTGTTATTCACAAGAGCTGACCTAGAGAAGGGCATCTGAAGCTTAATTTGTTTGGAAGAACGTAAATTTCTTTCAGGTTTTTTAATTGTCAAAAGGTCTTGTAAATACTTTGGTGCCAAGCCATGAATGCACTTAAAGACAAATACCAAAATTTTGAAACTAATCCGCTGTCGTACAGGAAGCCAATGCAATTGTTTGAGTATTGGTGTTATATGATCGTAGCGTCTAGAGCCTGTGATGATGCGTGCAGCTGTATTTTGAATGGTTTGCAGTTTTGAAATATATGACTGCGGCAGGCCAATTAGAAGAGAGTTGGAAAAATCTAAGTGGGATGATATAAAGGCATGAACTACAGTTTCCAGTGACTTTGGTGTGAGATAGCGACGAAGATAGCTCACATGCCTGATTTGCATAAAGCAGCGCTTGCAGATTGCGTTGACATTTTGCTCCATCGAAAGGTGAGAGTCAAATATCACCCCAATATTGCGAGCACTGTTTGATACATTTTGTATGGAATTTCCTATGGCCAGTGACTTGATTTCTAAATTGGGTGGAAACTTTGTGCGTGATATGACTAGTACTTCGGTCTTATCATCGTTCATTTTAAGTCTGTGACAGATCATCCAGTCACGAACTTTGTCTATACATTCTTCCATCTTGGCTACTGAAACATTAATGTCAGATTCAATTGAAGGATTTAATGACAAATACAACTGAGTGTCATCAGCATATAGATGGTAGGGAACACCCATCTCCCTTAGCGATTTTCCCAATGACGCTGTATATAGTGTGAACAGTATGGGACCAAGAACAGAGCCTTGGGGAACTCCACATGTGAGTAATTTACTATCAGAATTTGTTTTCGAAATGGTCACTTGTTGTTCACGTAATGAGAGATAGGATTTGAACCAGGCAAGAACTTTACCGTCAATTCCGAGCTGTTGCATTGTGGATAAGAGAAATGAATGATCAACCGTATCGAAAGCAGCGGAAAGATCTAAGACCAGAATGACACATCTACGTTCACCTAACGAACATATTATGTCATTACAAACTCTTAAAAGAGCCGTTTCTGTACTATGATTTGCCTGGTAGGCCGATTGATATGGTTCTAAGAGGCAATTTGTTGAGAGGTATTGCATAAGTTGTTTGGCAACCACTTTTTCTAGAATTTTAGATATAAAGGGTAGATTGGAAACTGGACGATAATTTTTCAGGATGTCTGGATCGAGAGACGGTTTCTTGATTAAAGGTGAGACCAGTGCTATCTTCAGCTCTGTTGGTACACAACCTTCCTGGAGCGAAGATTGAATAATGCTTGTGATGGTAGGTGATAGACAATCAACTGATGCTTTAACCAGGGATGTAGGGATTGGATCTAAATCATTCGTCTTGTTAGGACTCATCAAAATTAATTTCTTTACTTCAGGCTCATTCACTGGGCTAAACTCTGACCATGTGCAACTAATAAACAAATCATCAAAAGCTTGGCACTTACAGCTCTGAAAGTAACACTAAATAAATCAAAGTCAGTCTAATTTGCATAGTTTACGCACGAGAAAAAAACCTGTATTATATGTGATGTATCCCATGGTACTAAACATTTATACAAAACTTTATTCAAATCAGAACTTTCATACAGAAGTTCTGTACAAAAAACTGATTTTTGCATCATCGGTACAAAATGGCTGCTGGCAGCCATCTTGAATTTCGGACCACACCTAAAAACACTCGTTCCTGTCCCAGGGTCATAACAAAGGTACACAAGAAGTTTCGTAAAGATCGGTTCATAAATACGACCTCTAGCCCGAGCCATAGCCAATTGTTGACGTACGGACAGACAGACAGACGGACAGACAGACGGATGGACGGACAGACGGACGACGGGCCATGACAATAGCTCAAATTTGACTTCGTCAAAGTTGAGCTAAAAATGAGCTCAATCCAATAAAGGGTCATAAGCTATTTTTTTCAAGCAAAAATGAAAAGGTAATTAGAACTAAATAAACGTTTCTGTGAATAATGTTGATCGGTTTTCGCCGTTATGTTGGCTAAAGGGTCAAGAATCCCTTACTTTGGAAGGCACACTGAAAAGGTGTCCCATTCCACATAGAATTAAATGTTAAGAAAATAAAGCGAAAAACATTAAGTTTCTCAGCTGACAGTACCTGTTTTTGCACTCCGGAGGGGTGGAACGGCCCAAATCAGAGACATTCTCTTAATGGCACTTTGGCACCAAAGGTTTCTGCTCTCTCGGTGAGATCGAGCTGAGAGCAGTGAAAGACTATAGAATTCCTCTAACACATGAGGTTTAAACAGTCATAGCACTGACACAGTTAACAGTACAGTCGACCATGCCAGTATTGCATTGTTACCGGCACCCTGACAGTTTTGTGATAGGTTTCAACAATTATTCAGTGCAGTTTTATGGAAAGGGTTAACTTTATTCTGCCTGAAAGAAAATATGTGCAATCCACATAGAAGTCTTGAGAGGGTTAAAAGCAGTGAACTGAACAAGATAGGTTTCAACAATTATTCAGTGCAGTTTTAGGGAAAGGGTTAACTTTATTCTGCCTGAAATAAAATATGTGCAATCCACATTGAAGTCTTGAGAGGGTTAAATGCATTGAACTGAATAAGATAGGTTTCAACAATTATTCAGTGCAGTTTTATGGAAAGGGTTAACTTTATTCTGCCTGAAATAAAATATGTGCGATCTTGTCTTTGAGAGGGTTAAAAGCAGGGAGCTGAATAATTTATAATTTATTTTCTTGCAAGGCAAAGGGTTTCTCTCAACTTAGTTTCAGGAATTTACATCCCATTATAATGACAAGGTCAGATTTCATTTTGACAGTTAACTCCACTGTGATGTTTACATAGTCTCCAGTGTGAACATAACATTGTATTGCTTGGGGAGAATTTGCTGTATCAGGAAATTTGAGGCTGTGAAAACCCTGTGGCCTACTGGGCCATACTCAATGGCTCTAGCAACCTGAAAAACATAGGTGGCCGAGAAGTTGTGAATGTCTACCAGTATGCCAAAAATCAGAGAGATAGGAAGATTCGTTTACGAGTTATCATGAGGACAAGGAAGTGCATAGAAGACAAAAGACAGGAGAATAAGAAGAAGAAGAAGAGGGAAGAAGAAGAAGAAGAAGAAGAAGAAGAAGAAGAAGAAGAAGAAGAAGAAGAAGAAAAAAGAATAAAAAAAAAGAAAAAGAAACCATACAAAAACAATAGTCTGTGTGTTTCACACAGACTAAATATTCCTCATATTGAACTAAGTTATAATTCGGGCACCCACAGGGAGCCCAAATATAAACCCAGGGACTTGGCTTGAACAAACTTGAATCTCACCAACCTAAGGATGCTGCATACCAAATATCAAAAGATTCTGATTAGTGGATCGGAAGAAGATTTTTTTAAAGAATATTTCTCATATTGCACTAATCTGAACATTTGGGCTCCCATAGAGAGCCCAAATATGGACCCAGGGATTTGCTTTCAACAGACATGTGAATGAATCTTCCAACGATGTTATATGTGAAATATGAAAGCCTTTGGTACAGTGGTATGGGAGAAGAAGATTCTTTAATGTTTTTCCCATCACTCACCGTGTTAAAAAACGATGACTGAGCAGACAGACAGACAGACAGACAGACAGACAGACAGACAGACAGACAGACAGACAGACAGACAGACAGACAGACAGACAAATGGATGGACGGATGGACAATGATGCTGGTTATCGAAAGGAACCATCCTCTAGTCATGACTAATCAATCATAAAAAAACAGTATCTGTTGGATTATCAAATGGACAATCAAAAGTCCCTAAAAATCCAAGATGGCTGACGTGGCAGCCATCTTGGATATGCCAGAATGCTGGTTATCGAAAGGAAACATCCTCTAGTCATGATTAATCAACCATAAAGAAGCAGCATCTGTTGGATCTACAGTTTTCAAGTTATCGCGTGGACAATCAAAAGTCCCTGAAAATCCAAGATGGCTGCCATGGTGGCCATATTGGATATTCCAGAATGCTGGTTATCGAAAAGAACCATCCTCTAGTCATGACTAATCAACCATAAAAAAATAGTATTTGTTGGATGTATTGTTTTCAAGTTATCGCGTGGACAAACATAAGCTAATGGACGGACAGACGGACGGACATCGCCATACCATAATACGGTCCGCTCATAGGAGCGGCCGTATAAAAATTCTCAGTGCAGTGTAGCTTTGGAAATATGGGCGTTTTAAATTTTTTCTATTTTTAGCTTCTGTGGTTCCCATGGGGGTGATGAGAACATTTTTTTTGCATAAATTAGGTACTTATGACCTAATTAGCCCTCATATCAAATTTGGTTCAAATCGGCCTCTAAGTTCAGAAAATAGAAATTTTGGTACAATTCAGGCTTCCACAGGAAGGCCAAGTATGAACCCAGGGACTTGATTTTAAAAACTTATATCTCACCTCCCTAAGGATACTGAATACCAAATATCAAAAGATTCTGACTGGTGAATGTGAAGAAGATTTTTTAATATTCCTCATATTGAACTAAGTTATAATTCAGGAACCCACAGGGAACCCAAATATGAACCCAGGGACCTGGCTTGAACAAGCTTGAATCTCACCCCCAAAAGGATGCTGCATTCCAAATATCAAAAGATTCTGATGGGTGGATCTGAAGAAGTAGTTTTTTTTAAAGAATATTCCTCATATTGCACCAATTTGAACATTTGGGCTCCCATAGAGAGCCCAAATATGGACCTGGGAAATTGATTTAAAAAAATATGTGAATCAATCTTCCAAAGATGTTATATGTGAAATATGAAAGGTTTTGGAGCAGTGGTTTGGGAGAAGAAGATTCTTTAATGTTTTCCCCATTACCCACAAGTGTGCAAAAATGATGACTCAGCACTTTTTCAAAGTCCCGGAAAAGTACCCTATGATAAAAGCGATGGCAATTTTTTTGGACAATTCCTTTCTGCTGGTCCTAAGGAAGCTTCAAACCAAATAAAAATTATCAATGTTGTGTAGTTTTGGAGATATGGGCATTTTAAATTGTTTCTATTCATTTTTTTTAGCTCCTGCGGTTCCCATGGGGTGACAGGAAAAATTTTTTGGCATAAATTAAGTACTTATGACCCAAGCTCACTTGAAGTTGAGAATGTTTCTTTCACATAACACAATCCAGCATACCTGGAAATTCCACTTTGTTGGTGTTCCTGTATCAAATCATTCACCATGTACCGTAGATGGATTTGAGACAGGTCACAGGATATCCACAATCAAAAGTACAGTTGTTCAGAGTGTCTGAGAATGTTGAATTCACGTGAACGATGGGTCGAATTGCCTGCGGTACGAAACTGAGAGAGGATGTTGCAACTTCTCAAACAGCATGTCATATGGACGAGAAAGTTGCCCACAATGGTCATGCTTTTGAAAAAAACTAAGTTTCTAATATGTTCTTTTAGATATTTTTCATGAATAAATAGTTGTTACACACACTTTTGATTGTTCTCAGTCATTTGGAAATGTCTTCCACGACATATTAACCTACCAAATGTACCGCATCAGAACATCAATTCACCCCAAAAAGCCGCACGTGGACAGAAAATGAAAATCAGATTTTTAATTGATTTCTATAGCATGAGCATGTAGACAATTTTCAGTTGTATTTGCTTTTTTGAACACCACATTAAACATTGACAATGACTGTTGGAAAGGTTTCATAGATATCTTTCTAAAAGAAAATAAAATAAAATAAAATACATGTATGTCAAGGGTTGTTTAATAATATTCTACTGCTATTGCCAGTATTGGAGAGAAATTTAAAAACTCCGTTCTGTGAATTATATGCCAAATATAACTGACAACATGTGGAAGAGTTGGAATGTAGGTCCCAGAAAAAGTGTTGTGAAGATAGGCCCACAATTAACAATCATAAACTGTTAACACAGCATGCCCACCAAACCATGCAGTTATGGACACTTGTGTTGGAGGGTGGGGGAGGGGGGGGGGGTCAAATTTTTACATATATATTTTCCCTCACACAGGCACCCGTGATGGATAAAAATAATTACGCATCGATGTTTTTGATGCAAAATTCCTTTATAACTGATAATGTTAACCCTGTTTAACCCTCATTGATCAAAGATGACATTCGCCACCCACACAACTTGAGAATACTTTTTTGACCTTTTACTTCAAAAAAATGAAGCTAGCGGTGGGGAGGAAGGGTTGTGGAGTCTGAGGAATTGGCAGTTTGCTACCCATGCTTCCCTCTATGTAGGGATACGCGTACATGAGGACTTGATGGTTCTGTATAAGGAAGGGAGTGTGTGTGTGGTAGTGGTTGGTGGGGGGGGGGGGGGGGGTTGGGGGGGTCTTTCTGATTTTCAAAATTCCCAGTGAATAATTAATTTCTTGTTCAGCTTTCACCCAAATGCATATTTTTGTTCACAGAACACCAACTATCTCTTGAAACTGAAACTTTCCTTATAAATAGCTGAGCATTCCGAATTCGTAATTCGCTCGCAACACTTTCGATACACTGTCAGTTCGGTATTCTGTGGAGAGCTTTCTTTGTTTCCAACCATGCTTGCCTCTCCCATGGTTCCTTCAAGAACAGCTGCCATTGATAGTAGGCTAAAAATTCTTGAAATGAAAACGTCATTACTTCTGCCATCTCAATGTTTAGCAGTCTTGAATCAACCTGCATCAACCGCGTTGTGTCCTTGGGCAAGACACTTCACCCTGATTGCCTACATGGGGGCACGATGACGCTGTGTACTGAGGCGTACTGCACGTCGATGGTGCGCATGTCTTCAACCAATCTAACCCTGCCTGTGCTGCGGTGCAGAGTTCAGAGTTCCGATGTTGGAGAGCTGACAGCTGCTCGTCGTTGCTCGGTGGTTCTCTCCGGGTACTCCGGCTTCCTCCACCCGTAAAACTGTCACGGTCACGATTAGCCATTGTGCATAAGTATGTGACCTTAAACACCAATAAATAAATAAATAAATATCAACCTGCATGATCTTCTCGTTAATCTTCGAAAACGAAAATCACGCAATGAGAGTTTTAAATACTTCTTGTATTAGCACGAAATGAATGATAAATGGGGGGAAAACAGATGAATGAACATCATCTTGTCATTGGAGTATCTGATATTCTAATATTTAATTGCCACCTTACGTCAGCAGAAGGTGTGACTTAATTACTGTTGATTGCCTGTTACACGTACTGAATAACAATCAGGCATTGCGCATTACAATTCTGCACTTCAGAAATCGCGATACACTACCATTCATCAGATTTGATTCTATGGTGATCTGCTGCATTATTATTTCAAATTATTCATTTCACCTGAAATAGGGCATTTCTTTTTTATTACAGCCAAGATTGTTGACATCGTTCAGACGAAAATCAGCAATACGACAAATTAAAATCGCAAAATGCGCTGATTCTGCTTCAATGGAGAAACGTACTCGGTAAAATCTGTACCGATTTAGAGACGTTTTCGGGTTTATGGTACTAGATAAAGGTTGCAATATTTGATTGAAAGGCCAATAAAATTTCTAGAGTCGCATACTTAAAACAAGGTCGGTCGGGTGACCCAAACCAAAACATTTTTTTCTTTGGCCCAACAACCTGTAATCAGTGCTAAAGGAATCTAGCTCAAGTGACCAGGTGGTAGTAACGGCTGACCAATCATGACCAAAATACGACAGTCTCATCTAGACATCATACCAAGTTATCCTTCCAAGTTACAAGCAAATGACTTCATAAATATGAACTGTACACTGTGCTAAACAAATCAAGATCACATGCCTGTGCGGCTGTCACGGTTGACCGATCATGGCCAAAATAGGACGTTCCCCATCAAGACCTTATACAGAGTCATCCTACCATGATACAATAAAATCCCTTCATAAATATGACCTGAAGACTGTGCTACAGGTTTCTGGGCTTCGGGCCCACAGAGCCATCACGGTTGACCGATCACGACCAAAAGGTCACATTATTTGGAGTCATCCTACCAAATTACAATGGAATCCCTTCATAAATACGACCTGTAAAATGTGCTAAAGGTTTTTGGGTTTCAGGTTTTCGCAGCCATCATGGTTGACTGATCGGGGATGTTCTAATCTAGACATTATACAGAGTTATCCTACCAAGTTACAATGAAATCCCTTCATAAATACGTCCTGTAGACTGTACTAAAGGTTTGCGGGTTTTGGGCTCTCTTAGCCATCACAGTTGACCAATCGCAATCAAAAGGGGACGTTTCCATCTAGACATTATATGAAGTCATCCTACCAAGTTACAATGAAATCCCTTCATAAATACGACGACCTGTAAACTGCACTAAAGGTTTTTGGCTTTCGGGCTCTCGCAGCTGTAACGGTTGACTGAACACGACCAAAAGGGGACCTCGAACCACCATATGAAATTTTGTGATGATCGAACAAGAACTATATGGTGTAGCCTGTGCCAAAGAAAATGTGAACAGGCGTCCAGACTCAAAGACTTCCGCAAACGTGATGGCAATAGCTTATCTTGACTTTGTCTTTGTCTAGTTATAAGCTAAAAATGAGAAAACATGGAATGGCAAATGTACATTTTTTTTGCAATTTAAATGTTGAATATGAAACATTCTTTGAATGAGCAGTACCCAAAAGTAACCATCATGGAATCCTTGTGGAAGAAGAGCAGAGTGTGTTTGCTGCAGTACACAAATTCTGCTTCTATTTTATGTTGGAACTCTTAACCAATGTGTAGGGTGGGATTCCTCTAAAATGTGCAAGATAGGTATAAATTATTGGCTACTCTTGAATTTATTCTTGTATTGTGGTTGAAATACTGCCAATCTATTGGACAGGTACTATCCAGTCCAAGTCATTTGGATCAAGACCCAAAGTTCGGTATTTTTGTACTGTTGTACAACCACAAACAACTGTTAGAATTTTCAAGTCAACAGGTAAATTCTAAGATTCTTGAATATTAACAGAAATTCAACAAGGCTGGTAACAGAAGCAGGTTTTCAGTTGGTTTTTTTTTTTTTTTTGGGGGGGGGGGGGGGGGGGGGGGAGGGGTGTTGTGATGTAGAATCTGATTTCGCAGACATGCTTGGGAATCCTCCCTCTCAGAAGTTGAAATTTTAGTGGCTGCAGGCAAAAAAAGAAGTTCTGTTTTAATTTCTCACAGGACCAAGGAGGTTTCTTTTGTGATTTCACCCGAACTTTGCTGAATCGTGTTTTAATCCACTTTTGAGAAGGGACATAAAACTATGTTAAAACATTTTTTGATGCAACAATTTATCTTTAAATTTTGTCAAAAGTTGAATGTTCATTTGATGGGGTTCTCCTAAATGCCAGAACACACCTCTAAATTAGACTTGCGCACTGAAAATATTTTACTTCTAGTTATCCCCGCATTTTCAAAAATGTGGGGATATAGTGATGATCTCTGTCTGTACATCTGTATATCCCTTTTTTTTGGTTGCTGGGTGGTGCCATTGGTGCCACTTAAAGACTAAGCTAAAATACTGCTTTCCGATGAAAGGCTCCTAGGATATGTAATTTCAGTTTTTTAGAGTAGAGTGTGTTTATATGTTCCGGTAGGGTGTCTAGATGTGCATAAAGGTTTTCAGATGTTTGATTTGGTCCCATGTGGCAACTGTAGTGCCACTTTTGTCGTCAGAGAATCGGTTTCTTGCAAAAGACTCCTAGGGGTTTTAATTCGAAACGCTGAAAGTGTGTTAATATGTTCCGGTAGGGTCTCTAGATGTGCATAAAGGTTTCAAATTTTTGATTCAGCCCCCATGTGGCATCCATAGTGCCAATTATGTCATTAGAGAATCAGATTCTGACAAAAGGCTCCTACAGGTTTTAATTCGAAACGCTGAAAGTTTATTCAATGTTGCAGTATGGTCTCTAGATGTGCATAAAGGTTTCAGATTTTTGCTTCAGTCCCATGTGGCACCCGTAGTGCCACTTTTGTCGTTAGAGAATCGGTTTCTAGAGAAAGGCTACTAGGAGGTTTTAATTCAAAATGCTGAAAGTGTGTATGTTCTGGTAGGGTCTGTAGATGTGCATCAAGGTTTCGAATTTTTGATTCGACCCCATGTGGCACCCGTAGTGCCACTTTTGCCGTTAGAGAATAGGTTTCTGGCAAAAGGTTCCAAGGGGTTTTAATTCAAAACACTAAAAGTGTGTTCATATGTTCGGGTTGGGTCTCTAGATGTGCATAAAGATTTCAGATTTTTTATTCTGCCACAGGTGGTACCAGTAGCGCCACTTTTGTTGTTAGAGAATGGGTTTCTGGCGAAAGGCTCCTAGGGGTTTTAATTTGAAACACTGAAAGCTTGTCAATATGTTCCGGTAGGGTGTCTAGATGTGTATAAAGATTTTTGATTTTTGATTCAGGCCTCATATAGTGCCCATTGCATCACTTTTGTCGTTAGAGAATCAGTTTCCTGTGAAAGGCTCCTAGGGCTTTTAATTCGAAATGCTGAAAGTGTGTTCATATGTTCCAGAAGGGTCTCTAGATGTGCATAAAGGTTTCAGATTTTTGAATCAGACCACGTGGTGCCTGTAGCACCACTTTTGCCGTTATAGAATCGTTTTCCGGCGAAGGGCTTCTAGGGGTTTTAATTTGAAACATTGAAAGTGTTTCATATTTTCCAGTAGGGTGTCTAGATTTGCATAAAGGTTTCGGATATTTGATTTGACCCCCATATTGCACAGTTGCGCCACTTTTGTTATTAGGGAATCGGTTTCCAGAGAAAGGCTCTGAGGGGTTTTAATTTGAAATGCTGAAAGTGTGTTCAAATTTTCGGATTGGGCCTCTAGATGTACATAAAGGTTTCCGATTTTTGATTTGGCACCATGTGTCACCATAGCACCACTTTTGTCATTAGAGAATCAGTTTCCGGTGAAAGGCTCCTAACGGTTTTAATTTGAAATGCTGAAAGTGTGTTCAGATGTTCCGGTAGGGTCTCTAATTGTGCATAAAGGTTTTTGATTTTTGATTTGGGCCCCATGTGGTGTTGTTAGAGAATAGTGCTCAAATGACTCGAATTTCAAAGTCGACTAGTCAACACCCGAAAGTCGAGTCGACGTCGACTAATCGGCAAGCTAGACTAACTTCGGAATTCGCTCTTGTAACCGGGCAACAACACCGCATTACACGAGAAAAAGACTCTGTTTTCAAGTTCCTAACAGGCTACCCCCTGCTTCGTTACAAGGACGAACCATGAGTTATGCGTCATGGCAAAACAAACATATCAAACACATAAACCTCCCTATTTTAGTGTAGAGCTGTTCGGTCCACAGAAAAAGAAGTCGGTACTCAGCGCTGTCAAAGTACAGAAAATGGAATCAAGTAATTTTGGAAAATGTCGGTTCCGATACATCTTGGTTACCACATAAAGAAAAAAGGGAAAAAATGAATGTTGAGGGCCAGTTGTATTACGAAAAACATACAAGGATTTATATTTTGATGTTGGCACATCAGCACTGGAAGAGTCAAACCAAGACACTGAGACACTGCGTGGGAGTCAGGGAGCGTGACACAACACGTGCTGCAGACAAGCTGTCTATAAAGTTCTTTGAAGGTTATCGAGTTTCCAGTCGATTGTTACATTGTCGCATTCCACTATCTGAAGCCAGCGATCGGCAGCACGTTTTTTTCCAAGCATTTTGTAACCCTATTTCCCCAGAGATGTGAATTCATTGATCTTTCTACTGAGATTTTGTTGGCTTGCGAGTCCTCCTACTGTGTTTCGACTAGTCGACGACAAAAACCAGAGTCGACTATAGGCAAAAAACCCCGTCGACGTCGACTAGTCGACTAATCGTTTGAGCACTATTAGAGAATCGGTTTCCGGAGAAAGTCTCCTAGGGGTTTTAATTTGAAATGCTGCAAGTGTGTTCATCTAGATGTGCATAAAGGTTTTGGATTTTTGATTTGGCCCCATGCGTCACCCGTAGCGCCACTTTTGTCGTTAGAGGATCGGTTTCCAGTGAAAGACTCCTAATGGTTTTAATTCGAAAAACCGAAAGTGTGCTCATATGTTCCGGTAGGGACTCTTAGATGTGCAAAAAGGTTTCAGACTTTTTATTCAGCCCCAGGTGGCGTCTGTAGCGCCACTTCTGTTGTTAGATAATCAGTTTCTGGCAAAAGCCTCCTAGGGGTTTTAATTTGAAATGCTGAAAGTGCATTCATATGTTCCGGTAGGGTGTCTAGATGTGCATAAAGCTTTCAAATTCTTGATTCGGCTCCATGAGGTGTCCGTAGGGCAACTTTTGTGGTCAAAGAATCGGTTCCGGCGGAAGGCTCCTTGGGGTCTTAAAATCGAAATGCTGAAAGTGTGTTCATATGTTCCGGTAGTTTGTCTAGATGTGCTTTTTGATTCATCCCCATGTGGCACCCATAGTGCTACTTCTGTCGTTATAGAATCGGTTTCAGGCAGAAGGCTCCTAGGCGTTTTAATTCAGGACATTTAAAGTGTGTTAATATGTTCTGGTAAGGTCTCTAGATGTGCATAAAGGTTTCGGATTTTTGTTTCGGCCCCATGTTGCACCATACTGCCACTTTTGTCATTAGAGAACCGGTTTCCAGCAAAAGGCTCCTAGGGGTTTTAATTTGAAATGCTGAAAGTGTGTTCATATGTTCGGGTTGGGTCTCTAGATGTGCAAAAAGGTTTCAGATTTTTGATTCGGCTCAATGTGGCACCTGTAGCGCCATTTTTGTCGTTAGAGAATCGGTTTCTGGCAAAAGGCTCCTAGGGGTTTTAATTCAAAATGTTGAAAGTATGTTCATATGTTCCGGTATAGTGTCTAGATGTGCATAAAGGTTTCAAATTTTTGATTCAATCCCATGAGGCGCCTGTAGTGCAACATTTGTCATTAGAGAATCGGTATCCGGCGAAAGGCTCCTAGGGGTTTTAAAAGCGAAAGGCTGAAAGTGTTCATATGTTCTGGTAGTTTGTCTAGATGTGCATAAAGGTTTGGGATTTTTGATTCGGCTCCATGTGGCACCTGTAGTTCCACTTTTGTCGTTATAGAATCGGTGTCCGGCAAATGGCTCCAAGGGGTTTTAATTCAAAGTGTTGAAAGTGTGTTTGTATGTTCTGGTAGGATCTCTAGATTTGCATAAAGGTTTCGGATTTTTGTTTCGACCCCATGTTGCACCGCAGTGACATTTTTGTCATTAGAGAATCGGTTTTCAACAAAAGGCTCCTAGGGGTTTTATTTCAAAATGCTGAAAGTATGTTCATATGTTCGGGTTAGGTCTTCAGATGTGCATAAAGGTTTCAGATTTTATATTCAGCCCAATGTGGCACCCCAAGCATCACTTTTGATGTTAAAGAATTGGTTTCCAGAAAAAGGCTCATAGGGGTTTTAATTCAAAATGTTGAAAGTGTGTTCATATGTTAGGGCTAGGCGGTTTATTGGTTTTTCGGGTTTTTTTTTTCAAAACCGAAACTGAACCACCGCCTAACAAAAAAACAAGTCTTTTCGGTTTCAACAAATTTCCCAGAATTGGTAAGTTTATGACCTCTCAACCACTTGGTTTCTGCATGCCAAAGGCTAAAATGTCAGGCAAAGGTAAACGTTGTGCCGTTTAATGCTTACTTTGAGAGGACTGACAACAAATCCCCCCCGCCCCCCCAAAAAAATAGTGGTAGCAAATTTGTTATATCTTAAACGATATCTACAGAGCCACCACCAGAAGGAATATGAATGAAAGTGTCAATGATACTGTAGCTTAACTTGTGTGTTGTGTTTGATGAAAAGGATAATGTTCAATGTTTATGAAAGGATTATGAAATAAGACAAGAATTGTGATAATTGGGAATATGTTCATTTCTGTTCCCTGTATGCTATGTTTATGATAAAAATGAAAGTGTCAATGACACTGTAGCTCAACTTGTCAAGACAAAGACATGTACATGTATAGTATGTGACACAGCAATGACAAACATCTAGGTAATGACCTGATAACAAAGGTACATATAAAGTATTGTAACGGTCTGTACATGAATACTGACCGTTGCCTATAACAAATGTATAGGTAAAGTATTGTAAAGGTGGGTGACAGTCAGATGCTGAACTAGAAAAAATCTTTGAGTCCCAGAGTGGGTCTGACTGAACCCCAAAATATTTGTTCTCATAGCACAGTGATAACAAAGGCACCCCAAAACACACTCGTTCCTGTCCCAAGGTGAAAACAAAAGTACTCAAGAAGTTTTGTGAAGATCAGTTCATAAATACGAGCTGTATAGAACTTGTGACAAAAAACTGATTGGACCTAATTTCGGTACAAAATGGCCACTGGCAGCCATCTTGAATTTTGGACCGTACCCAGAAACACTCATTCTCATCCCAAGGAGATAACAAAGGTACCCAAGAAGTTTTGTGAAGATCGGTTCATAAATACAGCCTCTACCCTGAGCCGTATTGACATGTGTGCTTACATTGTGTAAGTAGCACTGAATAAATCAAAGTTCATCTAATTTGCATAATTTCTGCACGAAAAAAAACCCCTTACAATATGTGATGTATTCCATGTTACTAAACATTCATACAAAAATTTATTCAAATCAGAACTTTCATACAGAAGTTCTATACAAAAGACTGATTGCACTAATTTTGGTACAAAATGGCTGCTGGTGGCCATCTTGAATTTCGGACCACATCCCAAAACACTCGTTCTCATCCCACGGTGATAACAAAGGTACCCAAGAAGTTTCGTAAAGATTGGTTCATAAATATGGCCTCTAGTCTGAGCTGTATAGAAGATGTGTACAAAAAACTGATTAGACCTAATTTCGGTACAAATCTTGAATTTTAGACCGCACCCAGAAACACTCGTTCTCGTCCCAAGGTGATAACAAAGGTACCCAAGACATTTCGTGAAGATCAGTTCATAAATACAGACTCTAGTCTGAGCCGTATTGACATGTGTACTACTTACTGTGTGTAAGTCGCACTGAAAAAATCAAAGTTCATCTAATTTGCATAATTTCTGCACGAGAAAAAACCCCGTATTATATGTGATGCATCCCATGGTACTAAACATTCACACAAAATAATTATTCAAATCAGGGCTTTCATATGGAAGTTCTGTGCAAAAATCTGATTGCACCTAATTTTGTACAAAATGGCTGCCATCGGCCATCTTGAATTTCGGACCGGACCCAAAAACACTCGTTCTCGTCCCACGGTGATACCAAAGGTACCCAAGAAGTTTTGTAAAGATCGGTTCATAAATACGGCCTCTAGCCCGAGCCGTATTGGCATTTGCACTTACAGTGCTGAAAGTAATCCCAAAAAACATCAAAATTAGTCTAATTTGCACAATTTACGTACGAGAAAAAAACCCGTATTATATGTGATGTATCCCATGGTACTAAACATTCATACAAAAAATTATTCAAATCAGAGCTTTCATATGGAAGTTCTGTACAAAAAACAGATTTCTGCATCGTCGGTACAAAATGGCGGCTGGCAGCCATCTTGAATTTCGGACCACACCCAAAAACACTCGTTCTCGTCCCACGGTCATAACAAAGGTACCCAAGAAGTTTCGTAAAGATCGGTTCATAAATACGGCCTCTAGCCCGAGCCATAGCAGCTTGGCACTTACAGCTCTGAAAGTAACACTAAATAAATCAAAGTCAGTCTAATTTGCATAATTTACGCACGAGAAAAAAACCCGTATTATATGTGATGTATCCCATGGTACTAAACATTTATACAAAACTTTATTCAAATCAGAACTTTCATACAGAAGTTCTGTACAAAAAACTGATTTTTGCATCATCGGTACAAAATGGCCACTGGCAGCCATCTTGAATTTTGGACCACACCTAAAAACACTCGTTCCCGTCCCAGGGTCATAACAAAGGTACACAAGAAGTTTCGTAAAGATCGGTTCATAAATACGACCTCTAGCCCGAGCCATAGCCAATTGTTGACGTACGGACAGACGGACAGACGGACGACGGGCCATGACAATAGCTCAAATTTGACTTCGTCAAAGTTGAGCTAATAATATGAGGTGTACACTGTACTAAAGAGCTGAGGGGTGGGTTAATATGACCTCACAGTTAATGTATGTGGCCCTCACAGTTAACGTATATCAACAAAAGTTACCAAGTTACAGTGAAATTATTCCAAAACGAGTCATCCTATCAAGTTACATTAAAATCCCTTCACAAATATGGCCTGTAGACTGTGCTAAAGGTTTTCGGGCTTCGGGCCCCTGTAGCCGTCAGTTTCCCAATTGCGTCCAAAGGGGACGTTCTCATCTAGACATTATATGAAGTCAACCTACCAAGTTACAATGAAATCCCTTAATAAATATGACCTGTAGACTGCTAAAGGTTTTTGGGCGTTGGGCTCTGGCAGCCATCATGGTTGAATGATCGCAACCAAAAGGGGACATTCTCATCTGGGCATCATCTTGAGTGATCCTACAAAGTTACAATGAAATCTCTTCATAAATATGACCTGTAGACTGTGCTCACGGTTTTCGGGCACTTGTAGCCATCACAGCTGACCAATCACGACCAAAAGGGGGCTCTGGCAGCCATCATGGTTGAATGATCGCAACCAAAAAGGGACATTCTCATCTGGGCATCATCTGGAGTGATCCTACAAAGTTACAATGAAATTCCTTCATAAATATGACCTGTAGACTGTGCTCAAGGTTTTCGGGCTTCGGGCCCCTGTAGCTGTCAGTTTCCCAATTGTGTCCAAAGGGGACGTTCTCATCTAGACATTACATGAAGTCAACCTACCAAGTTACAATGAAATCCCTTCATAAATATGATCTGAAGACTGTGCTAAAGGTTTTCAGGCTTTAGGATTGGGCAGCCATCATGGTTGAATGATCGCAACCAAAAGGGGACATTCTCATCTGGGCATCATCTGGAGTGATCCTACGAAGTTACAATGAAATCCCTTCATAAATATGACCTGTAGACTGTGCTCATGGTTTTCGGGCTTCGGGCACTTGTAGCCATCACAGCTGACCAATCACAACCAAAAGGGGATGTCATCATCTAGGTATTATATGGAGTCAACCTAATAGGTTACAATGAAATCCTTCCATAAATATGACCTTTTACCTATGCTAAAGGTTTTTGGGCTCGGGCACCCATCAAGGCTGAATGATCGCGATCAAAATGGGACGTTCTCATCTAGACATTATTTGGAGTCATCCTACCAAGTTACAATGAAATCCCTTCATAAATATGACCTCTAGACTGTGCTAAATGTTTTCGGGCTTCGGGCCCCTGTAGCCGTCACAGTTGCCCAATCACGTCCAAAAGGGGACCTTCTCATCTAGACATTGTATGAAGTCAACCCACCAAGTTACAATGAAATTCCTCAATAAATATGACTTCTAGACTGTGCTAAAGGTTTTCGGTTTTGGGCTTGGGCAGTCGTCACGGTTGGCAGATCATGCCCAAATGGGGAAATTCTCATCTAGTCATCATAAGGAGTCATCCTACCAAGTTACAATGAAATCCCTCCACATTAAACATGACCTGCAGACTATGCTGAAAGTTTATGGGTTTTGGGCTCAGGCAGCCATACCGGCTGCCCGATCGCGACCAAAAGGGGACGTTCTCATCTAGACATGACCCCAAACCTGCATATGAAATTTCGCGACGATCAGACAAGAACTGCGGGGTGTAGTCCGTGCTAAAGGAAAATGTGAACAGACATCACAGACTCACAGACAAACAGACTTCTGCACGCATGATGGCAATAGCTTATCTTGACTATGTCAAGTTAAGCTAAAAATTAGAAAATCTTACGTAAGAATCCACACATGCAATTCAAGAATCATTATGTAAATTTAATGAACCGGGCACAGCCCCAGGCTCACTCATATTCGACCAAATAGGTATTGCAAGTTACCTGACGATATATGGTGTAAAAGTAATATAAATTATCTTTGACCCCAAATCATCTGTGTACGGGGTGTAGTAAATTAGATAAGAGGTAAACATAAAATTTATAGAGTTTTAAAACCTCAAAGTTTACATGGGAAAAATGATGGGTAATTTATGTTAATTAACCGACTTCTGGCACGTTCTTTGATGTCACATGCTCAGAGATAATGCTGTGCATTGGCAGTTCTGTTTTTTGTCAACAATAAAATGGTTAAATTAAAATAGAACATATCCTGTTAAATGGATGGCAGGTAACTATTGAAAAGTTTTTTTTAAAACTTATTGGGAATTGTTGTATACTATTTGAACTTACTTTAAGGAATCGTGCAGTACTGCAGGTCTATCTGGTATAAACTGTCAAGTTAATACTGCATTCCCAATACGCAGTTGTTATAATCAACATGTGTTTTCCCATGTGTATTTTGTGTACACAACAAATCCCAAGATGCAATATTGCAAACTTTCAAATCCCATTATGCAGCCGTCTCCCTTCATAAACATCAATTGCCTGTGTTGACCAAGATGAAATCAATGCAGAGATCAGCTAAGAGGGCGAAGTGAAGTTGGCAATATCTTCGCCTTGGCACCACTCACTTCGCTCAATTTCTATGTTTGGGCAAAATCAAAGTCAAAAACGAACCTCTACAGTCGAAATTAGGAGAGACATTGTGAAAAGATTGGAATGAGTGAGTTACCAATAAAAGTTATTCGTATATCACGACTTACTTCAATCATAGTTATCAAAATCACAAGAAATATGATTTGTGTTCCTTTCATTCCACTGTCATTTGAAGCAGGAACCATTAGGAGACACGGGGCAGTCCATTTTGAAGCGATGTGATAATTACCGAAATAAGCACAACAATTGCATATTATCCACCAAAACCAGGGTGAGAGCATAGCGACTCCTTAAAAAATAAGGAAATGTTGATTTTTGCTAAAATGTAGCTTTTCTTGTAAATTTTTGCATCTTGACAAGGTCCTAAATCCCACTGACAGAACAAGGCAGATCCCACCAGTGGTGGAGCCATGGTTTGAAATCCTGGGGGACCATGCCGATGAAGAGTTTGGTTTTTTTTTTTGGAGGGGGGATCTCAGGACTGAGGGTACTGTACTTGTATTGAGGGCAGGTAATCAAAAAGAATCTTTTCAAATTTGGGGATGGTAGGAGCCAGTGGGATAGGGGTGGGGGAGGACTGGTCTCCCTAGATACTCCATGGCTCAACCACTATAGCCCACTACAGTAGCTCACAATAATATGTCCATAAGCTGAGAAGAGTGGTGAACACTGAGTAACCTGAGTGACTCAACACGCTGTATGAGCCTCTTGACTTGGATGACAAATACATACACATTTTATGTGTACATCACCCTTTAAAATGTGGCTTTCTACAATATATTTTGAAAAACCGAAAACCGAGTTTTTGCACAAAACCGAACCGGAATGCAAATTTCAAAACCGCCCAGCCCTATCATATGTTCTGGTATAGTGTCTAGATGTGCATAAAGGTTTCAGATTTTTGATTCAGCCCCATGAGGTGCCTGTAGCGCAACCTTTGTCATTTGAGAATCGTTTTCCGGCCGAAGGCTCCTAGAGGTTTTAAAATCGAATGCTGAAATTGTGTTCATATGTTCCGGTAGTTTGTCTAGATGTGCATAAAGGTTTTGGATTTTTGATTCAGCTCCATGTGGCATCCGTAGTGCCACTTTTGTTGTTACAGAATCGGTTTCCGGCTAAAGGCTCCTAGGGGTTTTAATTTGAAACACTGAAAGGGTGTTCATATATTCTGGTAGGGTCTCTAGATGTGCATAAAGGTTTCGGATATTTTGATTTAGTTCCATGTATGTGTAGCGCCACTTTTGTCGTTAGAGAATCGGTTTCCGGTGAAAGTCCCCAAGGGGTTTTAATTCGAAGTGTTGAAAGTGTGTTTGTATGTTCTGGTAGGATCTCTATATGTGCATTAAGGTTTCGGATTTTTGATTCGGCCCCATGTGGTGCCCATAGTGCCACTTTCGTTGTTAGACAATCAGTTTCCGGCGAAAGGCTCCTAGAGGTTTTAATTTGAAATGTTGAAAGTGTGATATGTTCAGGTAGGGTCTCCTCTATATGTGCATATACGTTTTGGATATTTGATGCATCCCCATATATGGTGCCAGTAGTGCCACTTTTGTCATTAGAGAATGTGAATTGATTTCTGACCATCGTGATGGCATACTGAAAATGCGGGGATACACTATAGTGTGCTTTGCACACAAATGACACAGTTCTAGTTTGTTTTGTCATTGTCATGCAAAATAAAAGTGAATTTAACCTTAAATTCACCTTTGTGCAGCAAGCGAGAACCACCATTCGACATACAAGATACAACATACGAGATACAACATACGACATACGAGATACGACACCGCAAGATATGAGATTTTTATAAAAGCATATCCCACAAACATACACACCCCAAACACACAAACACACACACACACCTGTACATATCCATCCCACACACTCACAGCCAAAAGCCATTAAAAGGGCTATTATATCTTTATTCATCTGTTTATTTAAAATGTACACGGGTCCCATCCAGGCAAGCTGGTTTCAATCCTTGCTTGGTGTTTGGTAGTTTTCTGTCTATGCTGACAGGAAGCTTATTCCAAACCGTACAGCACTTCGTCTACTTTCTTCATGTGTTGTCTTGGTTAGAGAGTTTCAAGACCATTTGAGAGTGTTCAATTAAAAAAGTTACAGGTAGAGTGAAATAGGAATCAACTATTGTATATTGTTACTATTAATGGGACGAGGTTCTTCCTAGCCCACTCCCCACCTGTTGAGTTGTGAGGCGGTCCCCACAGACTCCATCCTAGAGTTCTCACATGATGCGTGGTGAGCAATCCTCACGTACTCCATGCACTTCCATTCTATTGTATAATTTTCAGTAACTTATACGGGTAGCAGACGTAGTTGCCTTCTAAGTACACTGTTCAGTCGAAAACGGCAAGTGCCATGCAGAGGGGCCAGCCAGTCTTCCCACCCCCAAAATTAATACTCTGACTACAGGTAGAGATTTTTCCACTGTTTACAGCTCCCACTGGAAGCTGAGGCAAGCTTTTGTGCATATCGTCACCTGTCACCAGTCCAGGTTATTTACACCACGTACATGGCCCTTCCCAATGTATCATGGTAATGTACTACAGTCCTCACTAACTCCACCCTTAAAGTTTGTTTGGCGACTTTTGTCTCAACTGTAGTAGTTTTGATAGATCCCTAAATTTTGTTTAGTCACGCAACTTTACTTTTGATAACTAGCTGTATCCTCGAATTGCACTTTTCAGCTCATTTAGTTGTTTCAAGTTTTGGCAGCATTGAGCTAGATGCACCATAGATCTTGCAGGTAATGTTTAATTATGTTTCAGGACATACTAGCCATCCAAATGCCTTTGTCATCTGAAAACTGCAAAAGTTCAACATTGTTTTTCACAACTTTATTCATGTCATTCACATATATTATGAAAATAAGGCTTAGGACTGATCCCTGTGGTGTGTGCGCTTTCAGTATTTATTATTTATTATTTATTTATTTATTTATTTATTGGGGTTTAAGGTCATATATTTCTGCACTGTGGCTAATCATGACCATGACAGTTTTACGGGTAGAGGAAGCCGGAGTACCGCACTTTGAGTATTACTCATATAAGTACCAGTATAAGTAAGTTAGTAAGGGTCATTTAATAAGTTTAAATATATACTGAATACTTACTTACTCACATTCACAAGTTCATACCTGTTTTCACAGCAGGAAATATGTGAAAGAATGTATACACAAACTTGAGTTCCTAATCACCATTCAAACAAATGGTGGTGTCTTCTCATGTAATGTTTCTTTTCCTGTCAAAGCAAAGAAGACAATTGCCGACAGCCACAAAGAGAACTCATTAACAAGTCAGAATGTGATTAACAAGAGGACCCAGGGGGCCTGAGGGTGTGCACCTGACATGGTAGCCTAAATATCAACCCAGAGAATTGATTTGAACAAGTTGCATCTGCTCCTCCTAAGAAAAGCTTATACCAAATATCCAAAGATTCTGACCAGTGGATCTAAAAAAAAGAAGATTTTTAAAGAATATTCCGCATATTGAACTAAGTTATAATTTGGGCTCCCACCGGGAGCCCATATATGAACCCAGGGACTTGGCTATAACAAACATGAATCTCACCCCCCTAAGGATGCTGCACACCACATATCAAAACATTCCAACTGCTGGATCTGAAGAAGAAGATTTTTAAAGAAAATTCCTCATTTTGAACTAAGTTACAATTCGAGCTCCCATAGTGAGCCCAAATATGGACCTAGGGACATGGCTTGAACAAACTTGAATCTTATCCCCCCCCCCCCCCCCCTCCACCCCCCTAAGGATGCTGCATAAAAAATATCAAAAGCATTCATCTGCTGGATCTGAAGAAGATTTTTAAAGAAAATTCCTCAATTTGAACTAAGTTGTCATTCTGGCTCCCATAGTGAGGCCAAATATGAACCAAGGGACTTGGTTTGAACAAACTTGAATCTCATCCCCCTAAGGATGCTGCATACCAAACATCAAAACATTCCGACTGCTGGATCTGAAGAAGAAGATTTTTAAAGAAAATTCCTCATTTTGAACTAAGTTATCATTCGAGCTCCCACAGTGAGCCCAAATATGGACCTAGGGACATGGCTTTAACAAACTTGAATCTCACCCCCCCTAAGGATGCTGCATACCAAATATCAAAACATTCCGACTGCTGGATCTGAAGATTTTTAAAGAAAATTCCTCATTTTGAACTAAGTTATAATTCGGGCTACCACAGTGAGCCCAAATATGAACCCAGGGACTTGGCTTGAACAAACTTGAATCTCAATCCCTTAAGCATGGTGCATACCCAATATCGAAAGATTCTGCCTGCTGGATCTTGAGAAGAAGATTTTCAATGAAATTTGCCTGAAATGCACTAAATTCAAATTTGGGCTCCTATACTAAATATAAACCCAGGGGGCCAATTTGAACAAACTTGAATCAGATCCACCCCACAATGTTGCATACCAAATATCAAAAGATTCTGCCTGCCGGATCTGGAGAAGAAGATTTTTTAAGAAACTTGCCTGAAATGCACCAAGTTATTTATTATTTATTTATTTATTGGTGCTTTACGCCACATCAGCAACTAAGGCTATATCGTGGTGATGAAAGTATGAAATGTTAAAAATGATCATTATTTTCAATGCAGAAGTTAAAAAATAGGCCGATGAAATCGTCAGATGTGTACCCATACGCACAACTAGTAGAAAGCTGTATGACGGAGGGCCACCACGGATACCGACATTATGTACACCATACAAGGTATGGGTACATATAGAAATGGATTGGAGGAGTGTCTAATTTGATGGATAAAGGGTTAATATCTCCGGATCAAATTATCAGATTTACATAAAAAACTATACAGCACAGCACATCAGTAACCTGAATAAATATACAAAGTAACATAACAATCGGATTGATATTTTTTGAGTTATCTCATGCCAAAGGGATTGGAGGAATTTTCAATTTGAAGGATAAAGGGTTAATATCTCTGGATCAAATTATAAGATTAACACCAAAAACTATACAGCTCAGCACATCAGTAACCTGAACTCAATTATAAAGTAACTTGACAATCCAAGCAATATTTTTCAAGTTATCAAATGCCAAAGGGATTGGAGGAATTTTCAATTTGAAGGATAAAGGGTTAATATCTCAGGATCAAATCATCAGATTTACACCCAAAAACTATACAGCTCGGCAAATTAGTAACCTGAACACAAATATAAAGTAACAAGACAATCCAAGCAATATTTTTCAAGTTATCGAATGCCAAAGGGATTGGAGAAATTTTCAATTTGAAGGATAAAGGGTTAATATCTCGGGATCAAATTATCCGATTTACACCAAAAACTATACAGCTTGGCACATCAGTAACCTGAACACAAATATAAAGTAACTTGACAATCCAAGCAATATTTTTCAAGTTATCGAATGCCAAAGAAATGGATACGGATGCCGGATGGATGGACAGACGGACAGATGGACGGACGGACGGACGGACGGACGGATGGACAGACGGACGGACAAAGGATGGACGAACGACGTATGGTCACCCCAGATGCCGGCATTATGAGTACCATACATAGTATGGGTACACATAAAAAGAGATGACGACATATGAAGAGCGTGGAGTACACCTGACAAGCGAACAAGGAAATTAAAAAATGAGTGCAGTTAATCAAAACAGTTGTGAAAATCAACCCGTGAAACAGATATAAATGATAGATGAGAATTTAAATTAATAAAATCAGACTATTTAAAATTTATTAAAAAGGTTGATTTCCTTTAGGAACGACAAAACTTTATGAGAGTTTGTCTTGTAAAACAGGTCTCTAAGAGACGCAACATTAAAATACTGTCGTCTAACAAGATTAAAATCTGTACAGTGCAAAAGAATGTGCTCCACTGTCCTGCTGGCAGGGAACACGCTCTGGTCGCATGTTACCCTCTAACAAAAAGGAATGTGTAAGTTGTGTATGGCCAACACGACATCGTGTCAGAATAACATGATCCTTTCTACAAAGGTTACTGGATGGGTAGTGACCAGAAATAGTGGGTCGGAAGCGGTGGAGCTTGTTATTTGTCGCTCCATCCCATTCCGCCTGCCACATGGATTTGATGTAACTACTGATATGTGGTTTGAAGTCACTGAACGGAATCTTAAAATCAGTGAGAGGCTTGGATAAAGCCTGTTTTGCTGCACTGTCTGCCCTGGTGTTACCTGCGATACCTACATGTCCGGGTAACCAGCAAAACATGATATCATATTGGTCAGACACGAGAGTTGATAACTTCTCATGAAGTTCCAAAATGAGAGGGTTCTTCAACTTGAGGTTGAGCAAAGCAAGGAAAGAGAGTCAGAAAAAATAATCAACTTCTTTTCCTGTACATTATCGATATGTTTGAGCGCGAGTTGTAAAGCTTTAACTTCAGCTGTGAAAATAGAACTTTGATTCGGTATTCTGATTGAAGTGACATGATCATCAGTGACAACAGCTGATGCTACTTTGTCACCATCTTTTGATCCGTCTGTATAGATCCTTGTATATGTACTATACTTTGACTTAATTTCAGCATATTTCTGCTTAAACTGCAGAGAATTTGTTTCAGACTTTTTAGTAGATGCTAGGTCCAAAATAACTGTTGGCTTTTTAAGATGCCAAGGAGGAGTTTGTGGTTCACAGTTCTCTTTTACTGTAACTGGTTCAATTTTGGCAGACTCCAATGAGGTTTAATTCTAATTCCCAATGGAAGGATATGTTTCTAATGACGGTGTCACACGTCATCTCCCCCCCCCCCCCCCCCCCCCCCTGAATATCTTCCCCACTGGGGAAGATATCCTTGGATATCTTCCTCTCCAGGGGGGAAGATATCCTAGTATATCCTAGTATATCTCCCCCCCCCCCCCCCCTCCTCGAAAAATTTTTTTGGATTAATTTAAAATTATTTGATGAAGAAATGGCGAGAAAAATGTTTTTTTTTGGCAGAATGTTGGTTTTTTTCAGGTTTAACCTGGATATCTTGCTCTCATCCAGTTGAAAACCTGTGACAAAAAATCATTTCAATATTTTCTCAACTATTCTGGTTCATGTTGTCATGTGACATGAAGTGTAACTGTTTTGGGTAGAGAAATTGGTTTCGGATAAACACTGAGTTAGGGTTGGTTGGAATGGGAGATGGGGGGGGGGGGGGGGGGGGGGGGGGGGGGGGGGAGGGGGGGGGGAGATATCCAGGCCTATAAAAATATATTTGTCAAACATTTGACATTAATTGATAATGAAAGATATCCAGGCCTGGATATAAACAATGAGAAAATTAACTACCCACAAAAGAATTGATATTTTTATTCACTCCAGACTATATCAACAACAACAACCTAACAAAGCAAGCTAATTTGTTATAGCACTTAAACAATAAAAGTTGTTATAGCACATGAAACATTGTATACAAACAACAGGAATGATGCTGCTTGAAGCTACTTCCCATAATTTTCCATCTTTGACACTGCCACGGTCAATTTTCAAGATACATGGGTAACCCTTTGGTTGGAATGGGAGGTGGGGTGAGGGGGGGGGGGGGGAGATATCCGGGGGGGGGGGGGGGAAGATATCCTGTTACAACGGTTAAAAAATTCAGTATTTTGAGGTTCTGAGACACAATTGTATGCAGGGTTGGACAGATTAGAAAGAAGTTTTGAAACATATTGGAGCGAAAGTTTAATTCTGCGCTTCTCAAGAGAAGGCTCCTCTGCCTCAACAAGCATCAAATCTACTGGTGATGTTCTAAAAGCACCAAGGCTGATTCTTATGCCACTATTATGAATGGCATCAAGAGGTTTGAGATATGACTTTCTTGCTGAACCGTAAACCACACAGCCGTAATCTAATTTTGATCTGACAAGTGATCTATACAGATGGAGTAATGTATTTTGGTCAGCACCCCAATCAGTGCTACCAACTACCTTCAAAAGGTCCAGTGCCCTTTTACACTTTACCTTCAGTTGTTTTATATGAGAAGTGAAATTCAGTTTGCTGTCGAACAACAAACCCAAGAATTTCACTTCCTTAACAACATTAATACGGCTCCCGTCTATTTTCAATTCCGGATCAAGGTGGTGCTTCCGGAGCTTACAGAAATGAACACAATTAGTTCTCATTTTTGAGAATTTGAAGCCGTTTTCTGTAGCCCATTTCTGGATTCTGTTCAAACACAGCTGAAGTTTGCACTCTATGGCATTCATGTTCTTGCTGCTATAGCAGATTAAAAAGTCATCTACATACAATGACGAGTCAACCATATTTTCAATTGCAACAATAATACTATCGATTTTCACTGAAAAAAGGGTAACAGATAAAATACTTCCCTGAGGAACCCCCATTTCCTGCCCGTGAGGATCAGATAACGTTGACCCAACACGAACCTGAAATTGGCGGTCCCTCAAAAAGTTTTCAATAAAAAGAGGCATACGCCCTCTCAACCCCATGTTAAAAAGATCTTTTAAAATCCCATACATCACGTTGTATCATATGCCTTTTCCAGATCGCAAAGGCATTTCTTATAAACGTTTCAAGTCTGACCAAATGATCCACAGTACTTCTCTGGTTTCTGAAACCACCCTGAACATCCGCAAGCAGATTGTTCGATTTCAGAAACCAGACAAGTTGGTCATTGATCATCCTCTCCATGGTTTTGCACAGACAACTTGTTAAGGCAATAGGCCTATAATTACTAGGGTTGCTGTGATCTTTATCAGTCTTGATAATAGGAATTATTGTAGCTTTTCGCCAGGAAGGTGGAAACTGGCCAGTCACCCATATGTCATTAAACATAGATAATAATAGTGCAAGTGAAGTTTGCGGCAGATGTTTTAAAAGTTGATAGTATATTTCCTCAGGTCCAGTGGCAGAATCCTTTGCTCTATGCAGAGTTACTTAACTCTTCCATAGCGAAAGTTTCGTTGTAATCCTCTAAGTTATTGGATATAAATGTAATCTTTTGTTTTTCTTGTTTTTTAAGTTTGAGGAATTCTGGGTTACTATTTTCAGACGACGAATGTTTCGAAAATGTAGATGCCAACTTGTTTGATTTCTTGTTTTGATGTAATCAGTGTATTGTTATCTTGTAGGTGTTGTTCAGCTGATTTTGTTTCTTTTCCTTTAATTTTTTTGATCATTTTCCAAATTTTAGTGATGTGGGTGTTTTGATTCAGTTTCGAAACGTAAGTTTTCCATGAACTTTTCTTTTTTTGTTTTAAAAGTCGTCTTGTTTTTGCCCGATTTATACGTAATCTATCCAAATTTTGTGTGGTTGGTGACTTATTAAATTCCCTCTCAAATTTCTTGCGATCTTTAATATCCTGTTTGCGCTCAGTATCAAGTCATGGTTTAGTGAAACGTTTTGGATTTGCCGAGGTTTTAGGAATGACTTGGCTTGCAATGTCAATCAACACTGTGGTGAAATGTTCAGTCTGGTCAGTACTCTCCTGAAATTTCTCCCATGTGAGGCATTCAGAACAAAGCGATGAGAAAGTGTCCCAGTCAGCCTTTTTAAAGTTCCACTGGGGCACCCTCTCATCATCCGCCGGAACTACACTCTCTAGCACAATCGGAAAGTGGTCACTCCCGCACAAGTCATCTTCTACCTTCCAAGAAAAATCAAGGAAGACAGAAGGGCATGCAATTGTTAGATCAATTGAAGTGTAAGAACCAGATGCGGGGTGCTGATAAGTATCTGACCTATCATTGAACAAGCACAAGTCATATTTTGTAATGAACTCTTCCACAGTTTTACCCTTTGCGTCTTCTTGACTGCAAGAATTACCCCAAAGGGGGCTGTGTGCATTAAAATCACCCATCAAAATGTATAGAGTTGGGAGCTGTCGGACCAGCAACTCAAGGTCATTCAGTTGTAAGGCTTTACTTGGTGAAACGTAAATAGAACAAAGTGTAACAGTTTTGTCTAAGGTTAGGCGTACTGCCACAGCCTGTAAATTTGTCTGTAATGGTACAGAACTGTGAATGATGTCGTTCCTAACCAAGACAGTCGTTCCACAAATATGAAGATCATTATCATCTGTCCAGGCATTATACGATGTATAATGCTTAATAGCTGAATGACCTTGAGCCTCAGGTTTCTTTAAAAGAGTTTCCTGCAGGCAAAAAGCAGCAGGTTTATATTTTTGGCTTAAAAGGCCTAGTTCATTAAAATTTGCTCTAAAACCTCGACAATTCCACTGTATTATATTGTGTTTAGGTGTATTACACATGTTTTGGTGGTGATTTTGATGGTGGACGTATGGGAGATATTGCCTCTGTAGTTCTCTTTGGTGACGTTTTACGAGGAGATCTGCCCTGTGAAGAGTTTGGGCGTGATTTGGTGGAAAACATGTCGTCGATGCACTCATCAACGGACATGTCTTCAATGCCGTCAAACATGTTGCTTGTAACAACATTTTGAAGGCGCTTGCTTTTTCTGTCCGACTCTAGTTTTTGTCTTTCTTTTTTCTTCTCGTTTTTCTGACTCTGATTCAATTTTTGTCTATGCTGTGTATCTGATTTGGTTGTATTTGTCTTATTGTTTTCTGCTTTAGATTTTTAATCTTTTTTTATGTTCTGATTGAGTTAAATGAGTTGACTGTTCTTGTTTTTGATTGGGTTGTGGCAGTTTTTCAGTTTGGGTATCTGTATTTGTTTTGGTGGACTGTTGTGTTACTGGTTGATCTATGGTAAAAGCTTCCACTAAAGTCGGTATTGTTCCTTTGAGCTATGTATATTGTGTTTGGCACTCTACTGACTGAGTTGGCAGTTTCTGTGACAATTTCGTAGCATATGATGGAGATGACATATTCATACTTGGCATTGCTGTAACAATGTCTCTGGTCTCTTTAAAACTTATTTGCCTTTTGCATTTCACTTTTTGAATTGTTTTTTCTTTTTTGCAGACAGGGCAATCTTTGGATGATGACATGTGATTGCCCTGACAGTTGATACATTTGATGGCATTGGAACATGGCTCTTGATGTTGTTGGCCGCATTTGTAACAGACTTCTTGACCTCTGCAGTTGTTTTGCCCATGTCCATATTTCTGACACTTGAAGCATAGAAGTGGATTTGGAATATATAAATCCACTTTGATGTTCATATGGCCAATTTTGAGTGATTTGGGTGGTTGGGAAGAATCGAATGTTAATATGTAAGTATTCGTTTTAATAATTGATCCACCTTTTTTAATTTCAATATTTTTAACATCTGTTACACCTTGAGGTTCTAGTTCTTTGCATATCTTAAGTGTATCAATGCCATCAAGTTCCCTTGTTCTAATTACTCATCTGCTGTTATTGAGGGTTTTGTGACGGAATGCATTCACCTCCATGTCTGCAAGTTTATTATCTTTAGTAGATTTAGTGCCTGAGCTTCTTTATTGCATTCAATCAGTAGAGCACCAGTTCTCAGCTTTTTGACATTCTTAAAAGTTCCAGCAATTCCTTTTATAGCTTTTTCTAGGGCAAAAGGGTTGATATTGGTAGCCCTTTTACCCTCTTCAGCAGCATAAACTTGTATTTTTTTAAATTTCCAGATCAGAGTCAGAATCAGAATCTGAAAAAATAAAATCGTGACCTCGTTTCTGTTTTTTAATGTTGGTTGCCATATTGTGTAGTTGATAAAATTCTTCAGCCTTTGACTCCCACCCTTACTCTGAGCCCAACCTGGGGGGTTAATGTCGCAGATGTTCAGCGAACAGCACCAGAAGTACATAAGCAGCACACTCCCCCAGAGTTGATGCTAATGAATACCGTTGGAGGATTGACCCGTCAAATGTTTATGGGAAGTGCCAGGTCGTGGCAGTCATTCAACCAATTATTTTGTAAAACTAGTACAAAGACATTTACAACGATGACTGATGCAGACAGTGCAATAAAACAGTATAACTGAAAACAGTTGGAATTTCTTTAAAAATTAGTATATTGTGGCAAAAATGAAATTGAAGTAAAAGAAACAACTGCTTGAATGACCACCCAGTGCCCCCCGACGTGACACCCAATATTTTTGGGGTTGGGGGCTCCCGATTGGTCAGAACGGGCCATCTGACCATCCATCTACTCCCTAAATTGGGGCCAACGCAGTGTGTTGGACATTATCTGAAAAAATGGAGACCAGGGCCAAACAGAGTTTACGACCTGATCCCCATCCTTGGAGACTGCCCTAACTGGGGCCACGAGTCCTCAACTGCCAGGATTCCTTCTTCCGGGGCCTTCCGAATGCACGTCACGTGAGAACAAGGTGCCTGCCAGATGGTATTAGCAGGATTGATCATTTTGATCCAGGGCTGCGTATTTGTGTATTTCGCAGCGAACCAGCGCAATTGAGCAAACCTGCCAATTAGAAATTAGCAAACCTGCCCAATTGAGCAGGCCGACCTCTATCCGCCACCTGAGGACCCGCCTAGTAGAGGATGATCAACCCCCCCCCCCCCTAGGAATGCACCAAGTTCGAAATCGGGCTCCTATACTGAGCCCAAATATGAACCCAGGGGGCCGATTTGAACAAACTTGAATCAGATCCACCCTACAATGTTGTATACCAAATATCAAAAGATTCTGCCTGCTGGATCTGGAGAAGATTTTTTAATGTTTTTTCCCATGCCTACAGTGTTCCGAAACTGTACCCTATGATAAAACCGATGGCAGTTTTTTCTGACCAATCCTTTCTGTTAGTCCTAAAGAAGCTTCACACCAAATAAAAATTTTCGGTGCTGTGCAGTTTTGGAGATATGGCAGTTTTAAGGTATTTCTTATTTTTAGCTCCCGAGGTTCCCACAGGGCAAAGAGAATTTTTTTTTTTCATCAATCAACTCCTTATGACCCGTTATCATCTCATATCAAATTTGGTTCAAATTGACCTTACGGTTCTGAAAATAGAAATTTTAGGCGTGGTCAAAATTTTTGCCCCTCCCATAACGAAGGCAAATAATGCCCGACAAACTTCTCTTGAACAAACTTGATTCTAAACCTCAAAAGGACTCTGTATACCACATATCAAGTCTCTGCTACTGGTGGTTCATTAGAAGAAGATCTTCAAAAAATTTGGCCATTTTTTCCCCACCCCTCTGCTCAATATGAGCCGAAACATAATTTGCATAAAAATCAAAATGCTCCTATATAACCACTACTTAGATGAAATTTAATTAAAATGTGGCCAGTGGTTTAGGAGAAAGAGGCTCAAACACCACCTTCATGCATGACGATGGACAGACGGACGGACGACGGATGGAGAGTGATCAGAAAAGCTCACACTGACTTTCAGTCAGGTGAGCTAACAATCCACACTGTCACTCACGTCAGTATCCCGCGGTGTTTAGTAAGACCTACAACATATACGAAACAACATAACACACAAGAGCTACGACATACGAGATACTACATACGAGATGAGATATAAGACAAGTTAAATGTCACATGTTCAACTTATTCTATGGAATATGGACGATTCTATTAGACATTATGTCTATGTTGTATGTTGTATGTCGTATGTTGAATAGCGGTTCTCCCTTGCCATACAAGCCTTCATGTGAGATGAGAGTGATTGCTCTTGCACCTGCAAACACTCGCAAATCTTGAAAGACGGGTGCTAAATATCACACCCATGACAATATGTTTGGTTCATGATTGAAAACCCATTCTGGACATCACAGCTGTAAGATCAACAGATTACTTGTTTATTTGATTACTAAAAACTAATTTTAGGTAAATTCACCAGAATCTGAAGGAGTTTCTTCAATTAGTTTGAATGCTTTGGATTACCCTTTTACATGAGCCTTATTTTGCAAATACATTTACACTCCTGGCTCAATTGACAAGTGCAATTTTTTTGCTCTCGTAAAATTTACTCACACGAAGACCTGCATTACCTTCGTTTTGGCACAACACTGAAAACTAAGCATGAGAAATAGCAGGGGGGTTTGGGGATGCGGGGTGGGTGATGCAACAATTGGGACCGGGGGGGCAGGGTGGGGGAGGGGGCAGCCCATCACCCTCACCACCCCCCTCAGCACCAGGTGGTGGCAGGCAGACAGGGAGGGCAAATGCACCACTTTTGCTGGCTCCGGGGGGCAGCCCATCACCCTCGATGACCGGGGGGGGGGGGGGGGAGGGGGCTATCAAACCACTTTATAGGCCAGCCAGGGGGCCCCAACGTAGACCACTTAGGGGCAAATGCACAACTTGTGAGACCCCGGGATGGCCCACCACCATCTCCAACCCTGGTGGCCATCATACCACTTTGGAGGGGGGGGGGGGGTGCACCAACGTAGATTCACTTTCTACCCAACACCAAATGGACCTCAGCGTGGGCCACCCCAGAGAGCCATAAGGGATGGCCCACAACCTCAACAGTCGAGGCCTCTCATAGACATGAGCCCCCTTCCGGTGGTGAAGCCTACTGGACATATCCGTGACAATGGATATACCCGATCAGGTGCACAATGCGGATAGGTAAAAAACACATGTCAGTGGCTTACTTTGAACCCTACGGTATATCGATGTCATGTGATTTCTCGTCCGTATGTAAACATGCTGATGAAAATTCATGTTTCACTGACAGTGGTGTGACCCATTTCTTGACAGCATGACCCATTTCTTGATGGCACACAGTGTGATTGATAATCATAATGGAAGTGTCAATGACTCTGTAGCTTAACTTGTCGGTGTATTATGTTTGATGAAAAGGATAATGTTCAATGTTTATGAAAGGATTATGAAATAAGACAAGAATTGTGATAATTGGGAATATGTTAATTTCTGTTCCCTGTATGCTATGTTTTCAATGAAAATAATATGAGGTGTAGACTATACTAAAGGGGTGGGTTAATGTGGCCTTCACAGTTAATGTACGTGGCCCTCACAGTTAATGTACTTTAATGAAAGTTACCAATCTACAGTGAAATTATTCCAAAACGAGTCATCCTATCAAGTTACAATGAAATCCCTTCATAAATATGGCCTGTGGGCTGTGCTCAAGGTTTTTAGGCTTCGGGCCTGTGTAGCCATAACGGTTGACCAATCGCAACCAAAAGAGGACTTCCTCATCAAGACATTATACTGAGTCATCCTACCAAGTTACAATGAAATCCCTTCATAAATATGACCTGTAATCTGTGCTAAAGTTTTTCGGGTTCTGGGCACGGGCAGCCGTCATGGTAGAATGATCGCAACCAAAAGGGGATGTTCTCATCTAGGCATTACCTGGAGTCATCCTACCAAGTTACAATGAAATCCCTTCATAAATATGACATGTAGACTGTGCTAAAGGTTTTCGGGCTTTGGGCCCCTGCAGCCATCACAGTTGACCAATGGTGACCAAAAGGGGATGTTATCATCTAGACATTATATGGAATCAACCTACCAAGTTACAATGAAATCCCTCCATAAATACGACCTGTAGACTGTGTTAAAGGTTTTCGGGTTTTGGGCTCGGGCAGCTGTCACGGCTGAATGATCGCGACCAAAAGGGGACGTTCTCATCTAGACATTATCTGGAGTCTCCTACCGAAGTTACAATAAAACCCCTTCATAAATACGACCTATAGACTGTGCTAAAGGTTTTTGGGCATTGGGCCCCAGTAGCCGTCACAGTTGACCAATCGCGACCAAAAGGGTACATTCTCATCCAGACATTATATGGAGTCAACCTACCAAGTTACAATGAAATCCCTCCATAAAAATGACCTGTAGACTGTGCTTAGGGTTTGGGGTTTTGGGCTTGGGCAGTCGTCACGGTTGACAGATTGCGACGAAATGGGGAAGTTCCCATCTAGACATCATCCAGAGTCATCCTACCAAGTTACAATGAAATCCCTCCATATTAAATATGACCTGTAGACTGTGCTAAAAGTTTTTGGGTTTCGGGCTTGGGCAGACGTGACGGTTAACAGATCATGACCAAAAGGGGATGTTCTCATCAAGATAAGATATTATACAGAGGCATCCTACCAAGTTACAATGAAATTCCTTCATAAATATGACCTGTAGACTGTGCTAATGGTTTTCGGGCTCAAGCAGCCACCACGGTTGAATCACAACCAAAAGGGGTCGTTCTCATCTCGAAATGATCTCAAACCTGCATATGAAAGTTCGTGACAATCAGATAATAACTATGGGGTGTAGCCTGTGCTAAAGGAAAATGTCAACAGACTCGCAGACTAACAGACTTCCGCACATGTGATGGCAATAGCTTATCTTGATTTTGTCAAGTTAAGCTAAAAATGAAAGTGTCAATGACACTGTAGCTCAACTTGTATAAGACATGTACATGTATAGTATGTGACACAGCAATGACACACATCTAGGTAATGACCTGATAACAAAGATACATATAAAGTATTGTAATGGTCTGTACATAAATGCTGTCCGTAGCCTGTAACAAATGTATAGGTAAAGTATTGTAAAGGTGGGCAACAGTTAGATGCTAAACAAGAAAAGAAATCTTCGAGTCTCAGAATGGGTCTGACTGAACCCAAAAATATTTGTTCTCATAGCAGTGATAGCAAAGGCACCCAAAAACACTTGTTCCTGTCACAAAGTGATAACACAGGTACCCAAGAAGTTTCGTGAAGATCGGTTCATAAATACAGCCTCTAGCCCGAGCTGTATAGACATGTGCACTTACTGTTTGTAAGTAGCACTGAATAAATCAAAGTTCATCTAATTTGCATAATTTCTGCACGAGAAAAAAACCCATATTATATGTGATGTATTCCATGTTACTACACATTCGTTAAAATATTTATTCAAATCAGAACCTTCTTATAGAAGTTCTGTACAAAAAAATGATTGTACCTAATTTTGGTACAAAATGGCCACTGGCAGCCATCTTGAATTTCGGACTGCACCCAAAAACACTTGTTCTCATCCCAAGGTGATAACAAAGGTACCCAAGAAGTTTCGTGAAGATTGGTCCATAAATACAGCCCCTAGCCCGAGCCGTATTGACATGTGTACTTACTGTGTATAAGTAGCACTGAATAAATCAAAGTCCATCTAATTTGCATAACGTCTGCACAAGAAAAAACCCATATTATATGTGATGTATTAGATGTTACTAAACATTTATACAAAAATTTATTCAAATCAAAACTTTCATACAGAAGTTCTGTACAAAGAAATTGTCAATGACACTGCAGCTTAACTTGTCTGTGTGTTGTGTTTGATGAAAAGGATAATGTTCAATGTTTATGAAAGCATTATGAAATAAGACAAGAATTGTGATAATTGGGAATATGTTAATTTCTGTTCCCTGTATGCTATGTTTTTAATAAAAATAATATGAGGTGTAGACTGTACTAAAGAACTGAAGGGTGGGTTAATGTGACCTTCACAGTTAATGTATGTGGCCCTCACAGTTAACGTATGTCAACAAAAGTTACCAAATTACAGTGAAATTATTCCAAAACGAGTCATCCTATCAAGTTACCATGGAATCCCTTCATAAATATGGCCTGTAGACTGTGCTAAAGGTTTTCGGGCTTCAGGCCTGTGTCGCCATCCTGACTGACCAATTGCAACTAAAAGGGGACGTTATCATCTCAACATTATACTGAGTCATTCTACCAAGTTACAATGAAATCCTTTCATAAATACGACCTGTAGTCTGTACTAAAGTTTTTCGGATTTTGGGCTCGGGCAGCCATCATGGTTGAAAGATCGTGACCAAAAGGGGACGTTCTCATCTGGGCATTATCTGGAGTGATCCTACAAAGTTACAATGAAATCCCTTCATAAATATGACCTGTAGACTGTGCTAAAGGTTTTCAGGCTCTGGGCTCCTGTAGCCATCACAGTTGACCAATCACAACCAAAAGGGGATGTCATCATCTAGGCATTATATGGAGTCAACCTAACAAGTTACAATGAAATCCTTCCATAAATACGACCTATACACTATGCTAAAGGTTTTCGGGTTTTGGGCTCGGGCAGCAATCACTGCTAAATCATCGCGACCAAAGGGGGACGTTCTCATCAAGACATTATTTGGAGTCATCCTACCAAGTTACAATGAAATCCCTTCATAAATATGACCTATAGACTGGGCTAAAGGTTTTCGGGCTTCGGGCCCCTGTAGCCATCACAGTTGACCAATCGCATCCAAAAGGGGACGTTCTCATCTAGACATTATATGAAGTCAACCTAGCAGGTTAAAATGAAATCCCTCCATAAATAGACTGTGCTAAAGGTTTTCGGGTTCTGCGCTCGGGCAGTCGTCACGGTTGACAGATTGCAACCAAATGGGGAAGTTCTCATCTGGACATCATACGGAGTCATCCTACCAAGTTACAATGAAATCCCTCCATATTAAATATGACCTGCAGACCGTGCTAAAAGTTTTTGGGTTTCGGGCTTGGGCAGCCAACACGGTTGACAGATCATGACCAAAAGGGGACGTTCTCATCTAGACATTATACAGAGGCATCCTACCAAATTACAATGAAATCCCTTCATAAATACGACCTGTAGACTGTGCTAATGGTTTTTGGGCTCGGGCAGCCATACCGGTTGACCACTCGCGACCAAAAGGGCACATTCTCATCTAGACATGACCCCAAACCTGGATATGAAATTTTGTGATGATCAGACAAGAACTACGGGGTGTAGCCGGTGCTAAAGGAAAATGTGAACAGACTCACAGACTAATAGACTTCCGCATGCGTGATGGCAATAGCTTATCTTGACTTTGTCAAGTTAAGCTAAAAAACTGATTACACTAATTTTGGTACAAAATGGCTGCCGGCAGCCATCTTGGATTTCAGACCACACCCAAAAACACTCATTCTCGTCACACGATGACAACAAAGGTACCCAAGAAGTTTCATAAAGATCAGTTCATAAATACAGCCTCGAGCGTGAGCCGTATAGAAGTTGTGTACAAATAAGAGGCCCCACGGGGCGTGAAGCGCTCATCTTGAACAGAACACAATAGAAACAGAGTCAAGCAATCCATCTTCATAGGATACACTGTCAATCCTTCAGTCCCACAGGAGTGACAAAAATAATCCGGGCATCATGCCTTTTCTTCAGTTTATCATAATGTAAAATGTAGAGCTCCTCTATGAAGCCCCTTGGTACAACCTATGTTGATTAATCTTACTTACACACCTCTAGAGGGTACTGAATACAAAATTTTTACTTCTTCAGCAACATGGCCAATTCCGGCTACCATAGGAGCCCAAATATTAACCCAGGCTCTCGATTTGAACACAGTTAAATCTGACTTCCCTAGAGATGTTGTGTACCAAATATGAAGGCATTCTGACTGTTGGATATGAAGAAGAGAAATTTTAAAGAAATTTCTTCATATTGCACTAAGTTAAAATTTGGGCTACCATAGCGAGCCCAAATATTAACCTATGGATCCGATTTGAACAAACTTTAATCTGACCTCCCTAGAGATGTTGTATACCAAATATGGAAGCATTCTGACTAGTGGATCTGAAGAAGATTTTTGAAGAAATTCCCTCATACTGTACTAAGTTAAATTTCAGGTTCCCTTATGGAGCCCAAATATTAACCCAGGCACTTGAATTGAACAAACTTGAATCTGACCCCCCCTAGAGATGTTGTATATCAAATATGAAAGCATTCCGACGGGTGGATCTGAAGAAGATTTTTTAAAATTATTCCCCATATTGAACAAAGTTAAAATTTGGGCTACAGAAGCCCAAATATTAACCTAGGGACTTGGTTTGAACAATCTTGAATCTGACCCTCATAACAATGATGTATACCAAACATTATAAGATTCTGACTGGTGGTTCTGAAGAAGAAGATTTTTAAAGAATATTCCCCATATTACCCTATGTTAAAAATTTGGGCTCCTGTATTGAGCCCAAATATGAACCAATGGGCTTCATTTTAACAAATTTGAATCTGCCCCCCCCCCCCCCCCCCCCCCCCCCCCCCCCCCCTCCCTATGAATTCTGTATACCGAAAAAGATTCTGCTGATTTGTTCTGGAGAAAAGATTTTTAAAAATTTTTGCAAATATGCTGACTCAGCATTTTTTCGATGCCCATTACAGAACACCCTAACATTACCGATGGCATTTTTTTTTTACCTTTCAATTCTACTGGTCCTAAGGATACTTCATACCAAATAACAGCGCTCTGTTCCATGTGGTTTGGGAAACATGGGCGTTTGAAAATATTTCTGTTTTAAACTCCCAGGGTTCCCATGAGGATGCAGGAATTTTCTTTTTTGCTTGGGTCAAGTACTTATGACGCAATAATACCGCATACCAAATTTTGTTCATACCAGACCATCGGTTCAGAAAATAGAAATTTTGGACGGGGCCAAAAATCTTACCCCTACCATTACAAAGCCAAATATTGCTTCACGAACTTCGTTTGAACAAACTTGATTCTACACCTCAAAAGGAAGCTCCGTAGCAAATATCAAGTCATTGTACACACTGGTTCTTGAGAAGAAGATTTTAAAAATATTTTGGAGCATTTTCCCCCACTCCCTCCCTATGGGGCTGGGCATGTTGAGTTGAACAAAAATTCAATGCCCCTCGGGACCATCACTCACGCAAACTTTCACTTGAATTGGCCCAGTGGCTTTGGAGGAGAATACCAAAACATGGTGTTGACGGACGATAGACGGATGGACGATGGACAGACGGATGGAGAGCGATGAGATTAGCTCAGCTTGACTTTGTCAAGATGAGCTAAAAATAGGCCGATGAAATCGTCTGATGTGTACCCATACGCGCAACTAGTAGAAAGCTGTATGATGGAGGGCCACCACGGATGCCAACATTATGTACACCATACAAGGTATGGGTACATATAGAAATGGATTGGAGGAGTGTCTAATTTGATGGATAAAGGGTTAATATCTCCGGAGCAAATTACCAGATTTACATAAAAAACTATACAGCACAGCACATCAGTAACCTGAATAAATATATAAAGTAACATGACAATCGGATTGATATTTTTTGAGTTATCTCATGCCAAAGGGATTGGAGGAATTTTCAATTCGAAGGATAAAGGGGGGGTTAATATCTCCGGATCAAATTACCAGATTTACACCAAAAACTATACAGCTCAGCCCATCAGCAACCTGAACACAATTATAAAGTAATTTGACAATCCAAGCAATATTTTTCAAATTATCAAATGCCAAAGGGATTGGAGGAATTTTCAATTTGAAGGATAAAGGGTTAATATCTCAGGATCAAAATAACAGATTTACACCAAAAACTATACAGCTTGGTATATCAGTAACGTGGACACAAATATAAAGTAACTTGACAATCCAAGCAATATTTTTCAAATTATCGAATGCCAAAGGGATTGCAGGAATTTTCAATTTGAAGGATAAAGGGTTAATATCTCAGGATTAAATCATCAGATTTACACTAAAAACTATACAGCTCGGCACATCAGTAACTTGAACACAAATATAAAGTAACTTGACAATCCAAGCAATATTTTTCAAGTTATCGAATGCCAAAGGGATTGGAGGAATTTTCAATTTGAAGGATAAAGGGTTAATATCTCAGGATTAAATTATCAGATTTACACCAAAAACTATACAGCTCGGCACATCACTAACCTGAACACAAATATAAAGTAACTTGACAATCCAAGTAATATTTTTCAAGTTATCGAATGCCAAAGGCATTGGAGAAATTTTCAATTCGAAGGATAAAGGGGGGGTTAATATCTCCGGATCAAATTACCAGATTTACACCAAAAACTATACAGCTCAGCCCATCAGCAACCTGAAGACAATTGTAAAGTAATTTGACAATCCAAGTAATATTTTTCAAGTTATCAAATGCCAAAGGGATTGGAGGAATTTTCAATTTGAAGGATAAAGGGTTAATATCTCAGGATCAAAATAACAGATTTACACCAAAAACTATACAGCTCGGTACATCAGTAACCTGAACACAAATATAAAGTAACTTGACAATCCAAGCAATATTTTTCAAATTATCTAATGCCAAAGGGATTGCAGGAACTTTCAATTTGAAGGGTAAATGGTTAATATCTCAGGATTAAATTATCAGATTTACACCAAAAACTATACAGCTCGGCACATCAGTAACTTGAACACAAATATAAAGTAACTTGACAATCCAAGCAATAGTTTTCAAGTTATCGAATGCCAAAGGCATTGGAGAAATTTTCAATTTGAAGGATAAAGGGTTAATATCTCAAGATCAAAATAACAGATTTACACCAAAAACTATACAGCTCGGCACATCAGTAACCTGAACACAAATATAAAGTAACTTGACAATCCAAGCAATAGTTTTCAAGTTATCGAATGCCAAAGGGATTGGAGGAATTTTCAATTTGAAGGGTAAAGGGTTAATATCTCAGGATCAAATCATCAGATTTACACCAAAAACTATACAGCTTGGCAAATCAGTAACCTGAACACAAATATAAAGTAACTAGACAATCCAAGCAATATTTTTCAAGTTATCGAATGCCAAAGGGATTGGAGGAATTTTCAATTTGAAGGATAAAGGGTTAATATCTCAGGATCAAATTATCCGATTTACACCAAAAACTATACAGCTCGGCACATCAGTAACCTGAACACAAATATAAAGTAACTTGACAATTCAAGCAATATTTTTCAAGTTATCGAATGCCAAAGAAATGGATACGGACGCCAGAAGGACAGACGGACGGACGGACAGACGGATGGACGAACGACGGATGGTCACCCTGGATGCCGGCATTATGTGTACCATACATAGTATGGGTACACATAATGAAAGTGTCAATGATACTGTAGCTCAACTTGACAAACTTGAACTTGGTAAGTTATAAATGAAATGGCAAAATTGAAGATCATTGGTACCAATGTCATTTTTTTTGCCAGTGGCAACATTTTTTGACAGAAACCGAAGAAAATCGATAGCTCCCATCTAGAGGCCTCCCCAAACAAGCATGCCAGGTTTCAAAGCAATCCGATCATAAATGTGCCCTGCAGGGTGTATAAAAGGAAAATATTGTGGTCTGACTAGACTAACTTCTAAGAACGTTGGCCGTGGCAACATTTTTTGACGGAAATGGAAGAAAATCGATAACTCCCATCTAGAGATCACCGTAAATAAGCATACCAGGTTTCAAAGCAATCTAATCATAAATGTGCCCTGTTGGGTGAGCCAAAGGGAAATATTGTGGTCTGACTAAACTAAGTTCTAAGAATATTGGCTGCGGCAACATTTTTTGATGGAAATTGAAGAAAATCGATAGCTCCTATCTAGAGGTCATCCCAAACAAGCATGCCAGGTTTCAAAGCAATCCAATCATAAATGTACCCTGTAGGGTGTGCCAAAGGGAAATATTGAGTCTTCTGACTAAACTAAGTTCTAAGAACGTTGGCCGCTGCAACATTTTTTGACAGAAATTGAAGAAAATCGATAGCACCCATCTAGAGGTCTCCCCAAACAAGCATACCAGGTTTCAAAGCAATCCGATCATAAATGTGCCCTGTAGGGTGTATAAAAGGAAAATATTGTGGTCTGACTAGACTAAATTCTAAGAACGTTTGCCGTGGCAACATTTTTTGACGGAAATGGAAGAAAATCGATAGCTCCCATCTAGAGGTCACCGTAAATAAGCATACCAGGTTTCAAAGCAATCTAATCATAAATGTGCCCTGTTGGGTGAGCCAAAGGGAAATATTGTGGTCTGACTAAACTAAGTTCTAAGAATGTTGGCTGCGGCAACATTTTTTGATGGAAATTGAAGAAAATCGATAGCTCCCATCTAGAGGTCTCCCCAAACAAGCATACCAGGTTTCATAGCAATCTGATCATAAATGTGCCCTGTAGGGTGTGCCAAAGGAAAATATTGAGGTCTGACTAAACTAAGTTCTACGAACGTTGGCGGTGGCAACATTTTTTGCCGGAAATTGAAGAAAATCGATAGCTCCCATCTAGAGGGCACCCTAAATAAGCATACCAGGTTTCAAAGCAATCCGATCATAAATGTGCCCTGTAGTGTGTATAAAAGGAAAATATTGTGGTCTGACTAGACTAATTTCTAAGAACGTTGGCCGTGGCAACATTTTTTGACGGAAATGGAAGAAGATCGATAGCTCCTATCTAGAGGTCACCGTAAATAAGCATACCAGGTTTCCAAGCAATCAAATCATAAATGTGCCCTGTAGGGTGTGCCAAAGGGAAATATTGTGGTTTGACTAAACTAAGTTCTAAGAACGTTGGCCGCGGCAACATTTTTTGACGGAAATGGAAGAAAATAGATAGCTCCCATCTAGAGGTCATCCCAAACAAGCATGCCAGGTTTCAAAGCAATCCGATCATAAATGTACCCTGTAGGGTGTGCCAAAGGGAAATATTGAGTCTTCTGACTAAACTAAGTTCTAAGAACGTTGGCCGCTGGAACATTTTTTGACAGAAATTGAAGAAAATCGAGAGCACCCATCTAGAGGTCTCCCCAAACAAGCATACCAGGTTTCAAAGCAATCTGATCATAAATGTGCCCTGTAGGGTGTGCCAAAGGGAAATATTGAGGTCTGACTAAACTAAGTTCTACGAACGCTGGCCGTGGCAACATTTTTTGCCAGAAATTGAAGAAAATCGATAGCTCCCATCTAGAGGTCACCCTAAATAAGCATACCAGGTTTCAAAGCAATCAAATCATAAATGTGCCCTGTAGGGTGTGCCAAAGGGAAATATTGTGGTTTGACTAAACTAAGTTCTAAGAACGTTGGCCACGGCAACATTTTTTGACGGAAATTGAAGAAAATCAATAGCTCCCATCTAGAGGTCACCCCAAACAAGCATGCCAAGTTTCAAAGTAATCTGATCATAAATGCGACCTGTGAGGTGTGCCAAAGGAAATTGTGGACGTACGTACTAACGTACGTACGCCGACGGACGAGAAGTGATGGCAATAGCTCAGCTTGACTTTGTCAAGTTGAGCTAAAAACTGATTGGACCTAATTTGGGTACAAAATGGCCACTGGCAGCCATCTTGAATTTTGGACCGCACCCAGAAACATTCGTTCTTGTCCCAAGGTGATAACAAAGGTATCCAGGAAGTTTCATGAAGATCTGTTCATAAATACAGCCCCTAGCCTGAGCCATATTGACTTGTGTACTTACTGTGTGTAAGTAGCACTGAAAAAATCAAAGTTCATCTAATTTGCAGAATTTCTGCACCAGAAAAAAATCCGTATTATATGTGATGTATTCCATGTTACTAAACATTCAGACAAAAATTTATTTGAATCAGAACTTTCATACAGAAGTTCTGTACAAAAAACTGATTGCACTAAGGTACAAAATGGCTGCTGGTGGCCATCTTGAATTTTGGACCGTACCCAAAAACACTCGTTCTCATCCCACAGTGATAACAAAGGTACCCAAGAAGTTTTGTAAAGATCGGTTCATAAATACAGTCTCTAGCCCCGAGCCGTATTGAATTGTTGATGGATGGATGGACAGACGGACTACAGGCCATGGCATAACCTCAAATTTGACTACGTCAAAGTTGAGCTAATGATTCACAACCTATTGGCCTAGTTAAACTCATGTATCAGACACATTCGACTGTGAATCTATTCCGAGCAAATACTTTCAGCGAGAGGTATCAGTGTTAGACATGCTCGGTTGAATCTATTCACAGCGAATACTTTCGCTAGTGTGAGACTTAAAACTGTACACACCGTTGCTCCTTTTGATGGCTGATCACCCAAAAGCATTCAGTTATGATGCTGGTGCCAGATATAAGGCTGGCGGATTCTACAAGCACAAAAAACTAAGTGATACCAACGAAATTCATGTGGCTTTAACCACCTCCACATAAATTAGAGACCAAGAGTTTTGAAACCAATTACTTGAACATCTTCTCAAAGTATAAACACGCAGGCATAAATTCTGGACCAGTCATCAAGCAATGGTGGAGCGCACCCATGTCCTTCTGGCAAAACCAGGTGAACTTTGCTGAATGGTGTGCGACAACAGGGTGCAGGGTCTCGGCTACTGACCACCTGAACCAAACCACAGACTTGTTCGCTAGAGGTTTCTGGCTATTCCATTTCTACTACCAGACACAGTGGATTTTAACTGAAATGAAAGTTGCCTTACCCTAGGACCATGCATGGTCTAGATACAACAAGAGGCCCCAAGGGGCCTGAGGGCACTCACCTGACATGGTAGCCTAAATATCAACCCAGAGAATTGATTTCAACAAGTTGCATCTGCTCCTCCTAAGAAAAGCTTATACCAAATATCCAAAGATTCTGACCAGTGGATCTAAAAAAAAAGAAGATTTTTAATGAATATTCCTCATATTGAACTAAGTTATAATTCAGGCTCCCACAGGGAGCCCATATATGAACCCAGGGACTTAGCTTTAACAAACTTGAATCAGATCCACCCCACAATGTTGCATACCAAATATGAAAAGATTCTGCCTGCTGGATCTGGAGAAGAAGATTTTTGAAGAAATTTGCCCGAAATGCACTAAGTTCAAATTTGGGCTCCTATACTGAGCCCAAATATAAACCCAGGTGGGGGGGGGGGGGGGGGGGGGGTGATTTGAACAAACCTGAATCAGATCCACCCCACAATGTTGCTTACCAAATATGAAGAGATTCAGCCTGCTGGATCTGGAGAAGAAGATTTTTTAAGAAATTTGCCTGAAATGCACAAAGTTCGAATTCAAGCTTCTATAGTGAGCCCAAATAGGAATCTAGGAAGCCGATTTGAACAAACTTGAATCAGATCCACCCCACAATGTTGCATACCAAATATGAAAAGATTCTGCCTGCTGGATCTGGAGAAGAAGATTTTTGAAGAAATTTGCCTGAAATGCACTAAGTTCGAATTCGAGCTTCTATAGTGAGCCCAAATATGAAGCTAGGGAGCCGATTTGAACAAATTTGCATCAGATCCACCCCACAATGTTGCATACCAAATATCAAAAGATTCTGCCTGCTGGATCTGGAGAAGAAGATTTTTTAAGAAATTTGCCTGAAATGCACTAAGTTCAAATTTGGGCTCCTATACTAAGCCCAAATATAAACCCAGGGGCACCAATTTGAACAAACTTGAATCAGAACCACCCCACAATGTTGCTTACCAAATATGAAAAGATTCTGCCTGCTGGATCTGGAGATGAAGATTTTTTAAGAAATTTGCCTGAAATGCACTAAGTTCGAATTCGAGCTTCTATAGTGAGCCCAAATATGAATCGAGGAAGCCGATTTGAACAAACTTGAATCTGATCCACCCCACAATGTTGCATACCAAATATGAAAAGATTCTGCCTGCTGGATCTGGAGAAGAAGATTTTTTAAGAAATTTGCCTGAAATGCACTCAGTTCAAATTTGGGCTCCTATACTGAGCCCAAATATAAACCCAGGAGGGGGGGGGGGGGGGGGGTGATTTGAACAAACCTGAATCAGATCCACCCCACAATGTTGCTTACCAAATATGAAGAGATTCAGCCTGCTGGATCTGGAGAAGAAGATTTTTTAAGAAATTTGCCTGAAATGCACAAAGTTCGAATTCAAGCTTCTATAGTGAGCCCAAATATGAATCTAGGAAGCCGATTTGAACAAACTTGAATCAGATCCACCCCACAGTGTTGCATACCAAATATGAAAAGATTCTGCCTGCTGGATCTGGAGAAGAAGATTTTTTAAGAAATTTGCCTGAAATGCACAAAGTTCGAATTCAAGCTTCTATAGTGAGCCCAAATAGGAATCTAGGAAGCCGATTTGAACAAACTTGAATCAGATCCACCCCACAATGTTGCATACCAAATATGAAAAGATTCTGCCTGCTGGATCTGGAGAAGAAGATTTTTTAAGAAATTTGCCTGAAATGCACTAAGTTCGAAATCGGGCTCCTATACTGAGCCCAAATATGACCCCAGGAGGCCGATTTGAACAAACTTGAATCAGATCCACCCTACAATGTTGCATACCAAATATCAAAAGATTCTGCCTGCTGGATCTGGAAAAGAAGATTTTTTAATGTTTTTCCCATTGCCTACAGTGTTAAAAAGTGCTGACTTAGCACTTTTTCAAAGTCCTGAAAAAAGTACCTTGTGATCAAACTGATAGGGATTTTTTTTAACCATTCTATTCTACTGGATAAAAGCAAGCTTTATACAAAATAAGAATTCTCTGTGCCGTGTAGTTTTGGAGATATGGCAGTTTTAAGGTTTTTCCAATTTTTAGCTCCTGAGGTTCCCACGGGGCAATGTGAAATTTTTTTTTTGCATCAAGCAACTACTTATGACCCATTATCATCTCATATCAAATTTGGTTCAAATCGACCTCACGGTTCAGAAAATAGAAATTTTAGGCGTGGCCAAAATTTTTGCCCCTCCCGTAACGAAGGCAAATAATGCCCGACAAACTTCTCTTGAACAAACTTGATTCTAAACCTCAAAAGGACTCTGTATACCACATATCAAGTCTCTGCTACTGGTGGTTCATTAGAAGAAGATTTTCAAAAAATTTGGCCATTTTTTCCCCACACCTCTGCTCAATACGAGCCGAAACCTAATTTGGATGAAAATCAAAATGCCCCTATATAACCACTACTTTAATGAAATTTAATTAAAATGTGGCCAGGGGTTTAGGAGAAAGAGGCTCAAACACCACCTTCACGCAGGACGACGGACGAAGAGTGATAAGAAAAGCTCACCCTGACTTTCAGACGCGCTTTTGAAAGACTATCAAATGAATGCGGTGTGTCGCCTGATACAGATTGGAGAGAAAAGTGGGATTATAATGACGGGTTGGGTACTTTATACCAAGTCGTCGCATACTACACCTATCCCCTGACATTACACCCGCCGAGTCGAAGATACGACCAGACGGTCACATTCACCGAACGCTCAGGGCACGGGCATACTCATGCAGACTTTATCAGCAAAGAGCATGCAGATTTTACTACTTTTATAGTTGATGAGGCAAATGGGGTAGAAAGAATCAATGAGTCCATTAGGACATACGTCTGGGCAATAATCGGGTCCCAGGCGGGCAAAGCGTTCGACGTCCAAAAGCAGTTTGAGGCGAATGTGGAAGATGCCATTTGTCTCACGCCAAGTTAAAAACAGATTATGTATTCAGCCGAGGCCTCTACATGGTGCCTTCTGATATGGAACTAGGTGGCCTTTCACACGGTCTTGTGGGGTGTAACAACATTGTTATTGCCACAACTACCCAGATCCTGGTACTAAATACAACCATAAACACTGCACCAACCCCATCCATCGTGTCTACGGGGGAGAAGGACTGGTCAAGCCGCCTTCTGTTGATGCACCTACTGTGGAAGTGGGAACCCGTAGTGGAGCTACCTCTGATGCCGCCCACTCGGCATCAAGAGATGCAGCAGCACGCCAGCATGATAATGAAAAACCTGCCATTATTGTGGGTGGGGTTACAGTTGGCTTACACGCACTTTGGTTTCTTCGATGATAACCACTGACAAGCCGTCATAAGAAGAAGACCCCAACAGCAAGGACCACTGCCCACAGATTTTCAGCCAGCCAGCCTACAGTTTTTGTGAGTAGCTTGAGCAGCCATGAAACAATGGAGCCTATAATTCCAAGTAGCGTAGCCGCCGCCTTCCCAGCTAGCTTGGCCAGGATGCGCCCAAGAGCCTGTAGGTGCTTTTTCACCCACTCTTTGAGACCACCCTGATCAGATGGTGGTGGAGCGGGAGCAGGGGTACTTCCACCGCCAGTCAGCACAAGTATTAGGGTCAAGATTGCCATCCCAATCGCTGTGAGGATAGATGCGATCGTAATATCTTGTTCCCGGAAGAGGGTGCGAACACGCTCAGCGAGCACCGTCTCCCCATTGTGATTCGGTTGATTTATTACAGCCTCCTCCAGATGGGAAGCTTGTTCATCTTCCAGGTTGCCCAAGCATTCTGCTATCCGATGCTTACTAAACTGATCATCTTGAGTTTCATCGAGCTTTCTTTTTTCCAAAGCGATGTGCTTATCCAGCTCGGACAGTCTGGCAAGGTTGTTTGTTAAGTCACCTCGGGTGGTCTGCATTGCCCTGTTTATCTGCGGAGCTCACTGATGCTGTACTCCAATCCCACGGTATCAAGTGGAGGGTCATGTTAGGTTTTAAGTGCAGTTTCTTCCTCCTCGGTAAGACTTTCCACCACATTTTGAGTGGAATTTAATGCAGCATTAGCCACCAGTCCCAAGTCTCGCAGTTCTGTAGTATTCGATCCAATCCTAGCAGCTGCCTCACCCAGCCCATTGTCATTGACCCATAGTACATCAAGCACCCTAGGCTTATGCGTCTTTCCCCTCAAGTCCAGATCGTAAACCCCAGCTCATTCTGGATGATCTCACCACCGCCAAGCTTTCCAGCAATTGTTGAGAGAGCATAGGGTGTTCCCAATTTACTAACAATGTCGATATTTGGATGGGCCTTCAGCCTCAGCTGCCCATTTTTGCCGAGTTCAAACTTGGAATAGTCATGTAGATAGGGCACCATCCCTTTCTCAGACAGATTCTGGTAGTAGCCATTGACAGCTTCCTCCATGAGGTCATGCTGCAATGAAGGTATTTTAACACCCTTCTCTTGTTCCTGTTCCAAAGGAACATCCGAAGGGGCCCGGGTAAAGCTAGTTTCATCTTGTAACTCTGTTGCATCATCATCGTCTTGTCATCTTGTAAACTTGCCGAGGCTAAAGTCTGCCATTGTATTGAAGATAGATCCTGGCCGTGCCATCGTCAAGAAAATGGCAATAAAGATCAGTGGGAATGAGGTGATATCGGTCGACGATGTAGATGTGTACCACTGCTACCTTGATCTCTGGAAGACACCCCCCGAATGCAAAAATGCGCACTACCAGGGCACTGATACCTCCTCGAAAAAAAATGCTACTAAGCTGCAGGTCGGCACAGAAGACAAAGTTGACGCTGTTGCGATAGACAAGGCTATCGCTGATGCCTATGGCAATTGGTTCTGTATCCCGCTGGACTATGAAATTCTCGAGGCTCATATGCCTTTCTACTAAGTTTGCTTGGGGATCGGCTTGAGTACGAGCAGCTGACATTCAATGATTACAGTCAAGTTGTCCTGGCCACAGGCGATGCCACTGCAAGTTACACCAATGATAATATCAGCCTGGAATATGAAATGGTCACCCAATCTGAACTTGCTCACATGGTTCACAACCAGTATGCTGGTCATCTTGCCATCCTAAACAACCATGTCCTTCACCATCGCAAAATGACCAAAGACAAGAGCGACTCTCTGGGGAACATCAACCTCAACGTTGCCGCACGGAGCATGAAAGGGATCCTGCTGCTGTTTGATGACCCTACTACAGCTGGTGCAGCTTTCGGTAGGAAACCCGAGGTCTTTTATAACCCCAAGATCACCAAAGTTCAGGTTATCATCGAAAGGGTACCCAACCAGCTGTACTCCCAGTGATTGCGTGCCTACCAGCAATGAAACGAAGCCACTCGGCACTTTGGTGCTTGCCCCAGCAGCAAAAGAGATCCTGAGGTGGCTCTAGTCGCAAAGGAGCTATCTCTGGCTGATGTCACATTGGGAGAGTTCTTGACCAACAAGTATGCACTATGGCTTGACCTGCGGACTACGGATGATGGCGAGCTACACGGCAGTGGCAAGCATGCAGAAAACGCCAGTGAAGGTATCACTATCCAGATCATAGACAGCAGAGGCGAGTGATGCATTGAACGTATATCTGTATGTTCTCATGGATGCCCAGCTTAACACTGAAGATGGCCGGTTCACCAACACACTTTATTAATGACCTTTTCGTAACGAAGCCTCATGCAGCCATTATTTGCGGTCAAACGGCTGTAACAAGACAGTTTTCACTCTGGACCTGCTGGGGGGCCCTTACAGAGGCATGTTTCGGCACGGTGGTGCTCTGTCCCACAATCAAACACAACAAAACATACCACGACCATCCATGGATTTGGGATGACCACGATGTGTACATAGCAAATCCTGGTGAACACCTCCACTCGTATCTACGGGCCTTCTATCAGATGTTCCAGGGGGAGCCAACCTTGTACATTATCGATGATTGCTCGGCTATGAAAGCTTTGACACAAAAGAAAGACATGCTGTCTGAACTAGCCTTCTAGTGTCGTCATGCGCAGCATGGCATTTGGGTTTTGACTCAGAAGTATAACTCTGTCTTAAAGGATCTCCGTGAGCAGGCCCGCTGGGCTTTTCTGCTCCAACTGTAAGGATAGAGACAGCTTCGAGGACTGACTATGAGAGAATGATGTGATTGGAAGCCATGAGGAACATGTAGACGTTTGCCAGACATTGGCAGTTAGCAAGCATGCCCGGCTAGTGTTAAAAACGGACCAACCAACCACTTATAAAGTGCAATATTAAACTCAAACAGCGTGCATGTACATATACACCATCATGGATTGCGACGATATCATTGACCAACTGCTGGAAAAGCAAGGTGCTGCTGTTCTTCTTTCAGATGTTCCAAAGGAACAGGAACAACAGGGAGGCAAGGTGGCAGTGCATCTTCCAAAGAAAGAACAGACCGATGGGGCCAAACACGAAAGGCTAGCTGCAGTAGCTTCTGGTGGGCAGGCTAAGCAGTATCTAGGGAAAAACCTTACACTTGACCAAGTTGGCGCCATGACCGATAAGGAAATCGCTAAATTCTATGCCTGATATGAGGCACGGCTCAGCACAGGGGTGACGAAAACTCTGGGGACTGTCGCACTACAACTCTACACATGGGTAGTCAGCATGTTTCTTCCCATACCCTCGGAAAACCAACAAAAGTTGGTTGCTGATCTTGAGGCAGATCCATTTGTTGGGCATGTGCTAAGCAGTACCACATGCAAGCTATATCATCGCTATGGCATGTACTTAGAACCACTATCAACGATGCTAACCACTGCTAAAAATTTCCAATTTGGACACACCTGCCCTTTAACAAATCAAGATGATGTCATCGATGACAGAGCCAAATCTGCCAATAGTTACAGCGTAACAGGTGGAGAGAGTAACAGCTGCGCCAACAACTGAGTTATCGGTTGTTCCTGTTCCTTTGGAACAACCAAAACAGCAAAAGAAAGACCCTAAAAAAGTGGCCGCTAGATGGGGTCTCAAATGCAATGCATCATGAATGCAGTTCATTAGATGACTGGATTGCGGGGGCGGTTGGTTGGCTAGCTCGGCATTATGGTTTTTGCAGTCGTTCCCGGAACAACAAGAACAACAATAAGTCAGCGGCCAATCTAATGACACTGCCTGTTGATCCTGTCAACTGCAGATCGGCACCTATGAACAAGCATTTAAAGGTATCCTCAGACCCATTCTATATGGAGTAGTATATGTATATACAATATACAATACAATGTCTTCAGCCGATGGAAAGATCCTGGTCAATGCTGCCTATCACAGTGCCGTGGTCTCTGTCCTCGCAATATGGTATGCCTGCTTAGGTAAGATGGCAATGAAGAGAGCCACCCCTAAACTTGACTTCATCGGCTATGACGTCAGGATGGTAGTCCTTGATGTGGGGCTGTAGATGGCAACCAAAGAAATGCTAATTAAACAAGGGATCATTCCAGCAGATATTATGAAAAAACAAGATGGCCTCAATCACAATGCTAGTTAACACAGTGGCCTTCTCTGGTAGCAACTACCTCTTCTCCAAGTTTTGGAATAACCATGCTGGTGCGGAACGTGTGCGACATGACAAAGCTGCAGAAAAGCTTCAGGCCGCCCAGGCAGCATGGTCCCATAAGCGAACAGAACGAGTCAATTGGATCAACAACTCTAAACTGAACACCTTATCATTTAGCTCGCATACATTGTAATAGCCATCTGGCATCTTTATCTTCTGCTCAACTGAGTCACTTTTCTCATCCATGACGTGAATATAATTGTTGCCTAGCCTCGAGCTAATGTTGTACCAAAGAGGGTAGTAGGTTTCTTCAGCAAGGGCACACTCAAATTGCTCTCCGGCAGGGAGCGCCCTTGGGAGGTCCACGGTCTGAACGTCGGATAGTGTCAATTATGTACATAATTGTATATTATCATAAGACTCCTCTAATATGGCTTTTAGAGGTCCAAAGGGTGCTGAAATACCCCAAGAATGGACAGCAAGCTTGCAACAAAGTTGGCTTCAATCTTCTACAGCCCCAAGGGGTACTGGAAGGGACTCACGGCCATCAAAAACCTTGCTTCCACAGCCAAGGTCTCTGAAGATTTGGCTCGAGCATGGCTTAAGAAGCAGGCCATCTGGTAGATATATCTTCCAGCGGTGCAAAGCACACACATACCACAACCCAAGTTCGATGTGCGATGCCGAATAAGGTCCACCAGGCTGACCTGCTCTTTCTGCCACATAACCGGGTGTCCCGCAAAACCTACAAGTATGCTCTCACAGTCGTTGATGTAGCCTCCTGCTATAAAGAGGCAGAGCCCCTGGCCACAAAAGAGGCCAAAGAGGTCGCAGCTGCCCTTGTAAGGATAGACAAGTAAGGACCACTGCAGTGGCCCAAGCTTCTTCAGGTCGAATCCGGGCACAAGTTCATGGGCCCGGTGAATTAGCTGCTGGCGAAACGTGGGACAGAAGCCTGGCTTGGCCGTATGGTCATCCACTGGGACCAGGGAATTGTGGAGTGGTTCAACTGTACCCTGGCAGAGCGACTGTTCGGGCACCAATATGCCCAGGAGATGAGGTTACCGTCAGGTGGGAGGTCAAGTGAATGGGTCGCTCAACTGCCCACCACTGTTGCAGTGCTGAATGGTGAGGAGACTCGCTTAACTAAAAAGAGGTCATATGTGGTTTCTGGCAGCCCTATTGGGCTCAAGGAGCAGAAGCTCCCCTCCAATGTGGGTGTTCGCTATATCTACCAGGAAGGCGAGGTGGAGGGGGTCGCCGTCGCACAACTGACCATGTGTGGTCCCTCCAAGTGTACCAGCTTGGATGCTCGGTCACCAAGCCCTGCGAACCTGTCCTCTACTATTTGTTGGATGGATCAGACAGTGGCTTCATCCAGGAAGAGCTGCTTGTGGTGCCTCCCGACACCCAGCTGCCTCCCGATGGAGTAGTCCTTTGGACTAGAGACTAGGTGTATTGAGCCTCTGGCACAGCTGCAACTCCTCTTTTTCGGTTACACTCTAAACAGATCAATCGTACGTTCCCCTGGCAGTGCTCCCTGCTGTTGTCCAGTCGGTCGATACTGAACTGCTGTGTATCTTTGGGCTGGTAGCCTACAGCATCTCGATATTGCATGTCACACAGTGGTTCTGTTGGTCCTCCTTGAGTCACAGGATGTAGTCGACCTTGAGATTGAATCCCTGGAGTCCTTTGACCTGGCCCTGGCGCTTGTGGGCGACAAGCTTCCAAGTGATGTTTTTGAGGAGCTGCTGCTCTGTGGGTTGCCTGACCACAGTACCCTCATCTGGTGGACAGGTCACCTGTTCGAGCTGGTGCATATACTCCATGTGGGAAACGGCAAGGTAGGCGAGGTTGGACCATTGTAGGAAGTCGTCTATGATCCAAACCTTCTGTGGGTCATAGATATGAGACCCTGGCTTCAGTGGACTGTAAGGGCATACCCGAGACACCAATCATCGGTCTTGATACCCTGTTCAGCGGCCTCAATGGTGACTTCAACAATGTCACTGAGGATGAGCTCTTCTTCACGGTCTGTGCCCGGGATGGGAACCATGATGTTGTTTTCAGCTATCCTTGGGGTGGTATAGCAGTGGAGCCGGGTTGTCTGGAAAGTATTGCTTGTGTCTTTAGAGCAACAGCTCTTGTGCCCGGTTGTGAATCTTCTGCTGGCTAGCGAGGATCAGGTCACCTGGCCTCCATTGTTCCATGAAACGCTCCCATCCGAGACAGCTGGGGAGAGCCTTCCGCATCTCCTGACACTGGATCTTGTCAGCCTGGAGGCGGAGGTACATTTTCAGGGCCTTGAGCACATCATCTTTTGCCCGGTGGTCTGCCTTGACCTCTTCGTAATAATCCACTGCTCGACGTAACCAGTCATCTCATCTGCGATTGGAGGTGGCTTGCCTTGATCACCACAGCAGATAACCTGGACCCCATGCTGATCCAGCCAGTCCAAGAACATTTCTAGGATAGGCCAGGGCACAGTGCAGAAGAAGCTATGGTAGGTCTGGGCCTTGACCCCTCTACCTCACACCTCTTTGGCAAGGCGGTGAGATAGGGTAAAGACAAGTGGGTCTCGCACCCTGAAGAGCTTGATCGCTCTTGTTGTCTTGCCACTACCACCTCCACCATTGAGGTAACTCAGTTGATGGTTGATTAGTGGGTCATTGTATTTTGGAGCTGTAGAATTTTTATTATTCAAACAACACCAATACTCTGGCTTTGGAAGATATGCAGCATGATCCTGAGCATGTAGAGAGTTTCCCTCTTATCTCGCCATTGAGCTGGCAGGTCATTATGCTTTTCGGGAGGTCATAGGGTGGGTTCGTCATGATAGTGGCAGCACATTCTGCAATAACCCTGAGGATGAATTTTGCATGGTAAATGGGCTTGAACACCATCGAGTTTGTGAGTATTGTCTTCTTGATATTTTTGCTGTCAAACACGGCAAGGTTTTGAACACGATCCATTTCACAGTTTGACCAGATGTACCCCACAGTACTCCCCCATACAGCGCCGGCCACAGAGCTCCGTAGAGCTCAAAGTAAGCTACTGACATGTGTTTTTACCTATCCGCATTGTGCACCTGATTGGGTATATCCATTGTCACGGATAAGTCTAATAGGCTTCACCACCGGTAGGGGGCTTATGTCTATGAGAAGCCTGGGCCGGCGAGGGTGTGGGCCATCCCTTATGGCTCTCTGGGGTGGCCCACGCTGGGGTCTGTTTGGTGTTGAGGTAGAAAGTGAATCTATGCTGGTGCCCCCCTCCCCCACCCCCCACCAAGTGGTATGATGGCAACACAGGCTGGCGAGGGTGGTGGGCCGTCCCGGGGTCCCAGAAGTTGAGCATTTGCATCCCCTAAGTGATCTACACTGGGGCCCCCCTGGCTGGCCTATAAAGTGGTATGATAGCCTCGTGGTCTGCAAGGGTGATGGGCCGCTCCCCCAGACCCCTAAAAGTGGTGTATTTGCACCCCCTGCCTGCCACCACCTGGTGCTGAGCCGCCCCTACGTCTCCCAATTGGTGCATTTGCCTCCACCCCTCCCCCTGCTTCTGAAATCAAGAAAGTGAACTCAAAAAGTGGTCCAACGAATGTGTGAGTATAAGTCACTTTTCGTGTTCTCCCCCCTTGACAGTATATTTTAAATTGCGTCATGGTGGTGAATCATAGTCAAAATTTGAGAATAATTTCTATTTTATTTTGCGTGAAAAAACAACCAGGAAATGAATTAATTTTGCCAACAACAGTATGCAAATGAAATTTTGAGGGGGGTGGGGGGTTTAGTGTGGTTCTGGTATTCAGGACAACCGTATTTTTTTTTACACATCTGTTCTTTATTTCAAAACCATCGTGTTATGTGCTGGCAGCTGCTCGTCATTGATCAGTGGTTCTCTCCGTGTACTTCCTCTACCCATAAAACTATCACTGACATGATATATGACCTTGGCTGTTAAAGTGTTGTTAAACGTAAATAAATAAATAAATGTGTTGTGTGGAACACCAATAAATGTCATATCGTCATTGAAAATATGTGTTGCTTCATGAGCATATGTGAACTACGTGTATTTCCTGTATTTTTTTTTTTTCTGAAAATGGAAATACACGCTTAAAATAAATATGCGTATTTTAATATATTGGCCACAGCACTACATATACATGGCCAAAATGGTGGAAAAGGTTTTCTTTTTCTTATAATATTGATTCAAGTGTGATTAGTTTTCTATTGGGAACCCTGGGCTTGCAGGTTTAATTTATTGTGTGTGGTTAACACATCACATTTTAAATTTGAAGATATCATACCTACAGTTAAAACTAGAAGGCGAAAAAACAACCAGGAAATGAATTAATTTTGCCGTCAACAATACAGATGAAATTTTGAGGGGGGGGGGGGGGGGGGGGGGGGGTGTTTGTGTGGTTCTGGTATTCAGGAGAACCGATTTTTTTTTATACATATGTTGTTTATTTCGAAAACCATTGTGTTATGTGGAACACCAATAAATGTCATATCGACATTGAAAATCTGTGTTGCTTCATGAACATATGTGAACTACATGTCTTTTCTGTAATTTATTTTTTTTCTGAAAATGGAAATAAACACTTAAAATAAATATGTGCATTTTAATATATTGGCCCCAACACTACATATATACGACCCAAATGGTGGAAAACGTTTCCTTCTTTTCTTTTTCTTATAATTTGGGAGCGCAGTGGCTCAGTGGCAGACTGTTAGACTTCTATGCTAGAGGTCCCGAGTTCGATCCCTGTCTAGAACGAACCACATTGTGTCCTTGGGCAAGGCACCCTATCCCAGTTGCCTACATGGGGGCATGATGATGCCATGTACTAAGGCGTACTGCACGCCAATGATGCACGTGTCTTCAACAACTGTAACCCTGCTTGGGCGGTGCTTGGATAGAGTTATAATGTTGAGGAGCTGACAGTTGCTCGTCGATGCTCGGTGGTTCTCTCCGGGTACTCCAGCTTCCTTCACCCGTAAAACTGTCCCGGTCATGATTAGCCATTGTGCATAAGTATGCGACCTTAAACACCAATAAATAAATAAATGTTCTTATAATTATTGATTCAAGTGAGATTAATTTTCTATTGGGAACCCTAGGCTAGCAGGTTTAATTTATTGTGTGTGGTTAACACTAATTTAATGTGTGTTGTTAACACATCCCGTTTTAGATTTGAAGGTATCATACTTACAGTTAAAACTAGAAGTCCTGTTATGAACTACACACATATAGCACGTCGCTCTGAGCATTTATCTACGCATAATGACCATAGTAAGGCTATCATATTCTGTATATGTTATATGTAACCAATGTTTCAGCCAAAGGACCTCCAGGAAAAAAACCCGGGGGTCCATGGGCCGAAACATTGCTTTTACTTGCTATGAGTAACCAGGAGAATCTGTCATGTTTTGGATGCCACTTGATAGGGAGATCTTGCGTAATTCCTACATGAAATTATGTCTAGATAAGCACATAATTCGTGACAGGACTTCTAGTTTAACTGCAGGGTGTGAATCCACTGTATCGTGTTCTACAGCCATAACTGATTGGCTGAACTTTACTGTATCTTTGTGTTGCAGTTGTAATGAAAGTATAATAAACACTTGTACTGAAAGTGACCTCAAACCTTAATCTCTATAAAACAATGTTACTAACACCGAGCACACTGATGTACAAACTAGAACTATCACTGAAGGTGATTAATACCCCCGCTTTGGGTTTTTAGAGGAATGCACTTCTGATCATGTAGGCGAAGGCCATAAGGAAATGTATACATGAAGATCATTTTTTGTTGTTGAAATTTGTATTTGCATGTGGCCTTCCACAGAACAGCACTGAATACTTAAAAGAGCCCATACATATATGGTTTACATTTGGAAAAACACATTTACAATGTGCAACATGTATTCAAAATCGGTTCATTAATGTAGGAGGAGTTGCACACACAAGAATCCCATTTGAAAACCCATAATAAATCCAAGTTAAAGGGAGATAACCTAGTTAAAATTGTCGCAGATCAAAAATTTGGGAATATGCGTATGTTCACTTAGTTGTGATAATGTTTGAAAGGTTTCGTCAAAATTGATTGATAAATGTAGGAGGAGTTGCACGCACAAGAATTTCATGTAGAAACCCATAATAAATCTAAGTTAAAGGGAGATAACCTAGTTAAAATTGCCACAGCTCAAAAATTTTGGAATATGCGCATGTTTACTTAGTAGTGATGATGTCTGTAAACTTTTGTCCAAATTGATTGATAAATGTAGGAGTTGCGCACACAAGAATTTCATGCAGAAACCCATATTAAATCAAAGTTCAAGAGAGATAACCTGGTTAAAATTGTCGCAGATCAAAAAGTTTGGAATATGCACATGTTCACTTAGTAGAGATGATGTTTGAAAGGTTTCATCAAAATCGGTTCATTGATGTAGGAGGAGTTGCGCACACAAGAATTTGTTGGAACGGAAAGACATAATAAATCTAAGTCAAAGGGAGATAACCTGGTTAAAATTGTCGCAGATCAAAAATCTTGGAATATGCGCATGTTCACTTAGTAGTGATGATGTCTGAAAAGTTTTGTCCAAATTGATTGATAAATGTAGGAGGAGTTGCGCGCACAAGAATTTCATGTAGAAACCCATAATAAATCTAAGTTAAAGGGAGATAACCTAGTTAAAATTGCCACAGCTCAAAAATTTTAGAATATGCGCATGTTCACTTAGTAGTGATATGTCTGTAAACTTTCGTCCAAATTGATTGATAAATGTAGGAGGAGTTGCGCACACAAGAATTTCATGCAGAAACCCATATTAAATCAAAGTTCAAGAGAGATAACCTGGTTAAAATTGTCGCAGATCAAAAAGTTTGGAATATGCACATGTTCACTTAGTAGAGATGATGTTTGAAAGGTTTCATCAAAATCGGTTCATTAATGTAGGAGGAGTTGCGCACACAAGAATTTGTTCGAACGGAAAGACATAATAAATCTAAGTCAAAGGGAGATAACCTGGTTAAAATTGTCGCAGATCAAAAATCTTGGAATATGCGCATGTTCACTTAGTAGTGATGATGTCTGAAAAGTTTTGTCCAAATTGATTGATAAATGTAGGAGGAGTTGCGCACACAAGAATTTCATGTAGAAACCCATATTAAATCAAAGTTCAAGAGGGATAACCTGGTTAAAATTGTCGCAGATTAAAAAGTTTGGAATATGCACATGCTCACTTAGTAGAGATGATGTTTGAAAGGTTTCATCAAAATCGGTTCATTAATGTAGGAGGAGTTGCGCACACAAGAATTTGTTCGGATGGAAAGACACAATAAATCTAAGTCAAAGGGAGAAAACCTGGTTAAAATTGTCGCAGATCAAAAATCTTGGAATATGCGCATGTTCACTTAGTAGTGATGATGTCTGAAAAGTTTTGTCCAAATTGATTGATAAATGTAGGAGGAGTTGCACACACAAGAATTTCATGTCCGGAAAGACGTACGGACGGACGTACGGACGGACGGACAGACGGACGGACGGACGGACGGACGTACGGACGTACAGGGCGATTCCTATATAGCCCCCACTTCTTCGAAGCGGGGGTATAATAACTTGATCTCTGCCAATCAGGATGAGTTATGGTTGATTTTCCAGAACAAACAAGAGACCTGCATTGCCAAGCGTTCCTGATCCCTCCTCACCCCCAATTGGGGAGGGGGAGCATAGGTGGTTTTTTTCCCATACATAAAATCACTCTAAATCCGACCAAACCCATCTTGGAGCCGAAAAATTTTTTTTTTTGTGGCCTAACTGACCGGACAGCGGTAGGGAGTGGTGGAGTCATAGGAGTTAAGTTTTTTTCAGCATGTAATCACTATTTCAAAACGCCTTTTTGAGCAAAGCGAGAAAAAAAAAAGCCTAACTGACACGAGAGAGGGGTTGGGGGTGTGTCAAAGGAGTAAAAAACAATGTCCACATGTACGCACTAGGCGAGGGGGGAGGGGGGGGGGGGCAATAACAATTTTCATTGGATAATGGTAATCATCGAAATTGAGGTATACCTTGTTCCCAAACAGTTATATACCTTAAAAAAATTGATATTCGGTTTAAACAATATTTTATTCTTTAAATATGCCATATGTAACAAAAATGTTTACAAAAAGTAAAGAAGTAGGATGAGATATCTTACAATATAACATTTATTCAACAATGTAGAGTATCAGAATAATAGGAGGGATTTGACAAAAAGCTGAACACTTGTGAGCGTCATCTGAACCATGAAATATATCAATTATCTGAGGTGGTAGGAGACACTACTTAAACTTGTCCAAAGCTACGGTAACATAAGGTCATGACCCGTATTCAAAATTATAATATAGCCTGGGCAAGTGCCCAGCTAACTGGATGGGGCATCGCATCCATGAACACAACAGTGCATGGGCACGATGCCCCAGCCAGTGCAAGGCTAATAGTTTAAGCAAAGTTAGCTTGACGCATAGGAAATTAAACGTGAGTTGTCAGAACGTAATTGCACCAAGTTAAACTTTGGGCTCCAATACAGAGATCAAATGCCACTGCAGGGACCCGATTTGAACAATCTTGAATCTGACCCCCTTGAGATGTTGTATACCAAATATCAAAAGACAAACCTGAATCTGACCTCCCCCCCCCCCCCCCCCCCCCACCCCCATCCCCCTGCAAACACAAGATTGGAGAGTAAAAAAAAAATTATTAATTATCTTATTTCCTTTTCAGTGCATTTTATGGTGGTGTCTGTAAGGTGCTAGTGAAATATTTCTCTACTGAGATGTTGTATACCAAGTATCAAAGCATTCTAACTGATGGATCTTAAGAAGGAGGTTTTTGAAGAAATGTCCTCATACTGCACTAAGTTAAACTTTGGGCTCCAATAGAGAGCCCAAATATTAACCCAGGAAACCCAGGAACCTGATTTGAACAAACTTGAATATGAACCCCTTAAATATATTGTATACTAAATATGTAAGAATTCTGACTGGTGAATTTGAAGAAGATTTTTAATGAAATTCCCTCATATTGCACTAAGTTAAAATTCGGGCCCTCATAGGGAGACCAGAACCCAGGCACACCATTTGAACAAACTTGAATAAGAACCACCTAGAGATGTTGTATACCAAATATGAAAGATTCTGATTGGTGGATCTGAAGAAGAAGATTTTTTAAAGAAATTTCCACATATTGCACTAAGTTAAACTTTGGGCTCCAACAGAGGGTCCAAATATTAACCCAGGGACCAGATTTGAACAACCTTGAATCTTACCCCCCTAGAGATGTTGTATACCAAGTATGAAAGCATTCTGACTGGTGGATCTGAAGAAGAAGATTTTTAAAGATTATTCCCCATATTGCCCAAAGTTAAAAAATTTGGGTTCCTGTATTGAGCCCAAATATGAATAAAGGGGCTTCATTTTAACAAAATGGTATCTGACTCCCCCCTCCCCCCCCCCCCCCCCCCCCCCCCCCCCCCCCCCCCCCCCCCCGCCCCCTATGCATGCTGCATACCAAATATCAAAAGATTCTGATCAATGGTTCTGGAGAAGACATTTTTTTAAAATTTAGCATATGCACAGAACACCCAGACACAACTAATGGCAATTTCTTTTTACAATTTCAATTCTACTGGTTCTGAGGATGCTTCATACCAAATAACAGCTCTCTGTTCCATGTGGTTTGGGAAAGATTGGCATTTGAAAAAAATTCTATTTTTAGCTCCTGGATTCAATGGGGGCAGGGGATTTTTTTTTTTTTTGCATGAGTCAAGTACTTATGACTCAATAACACCACATACTAAATTTAGTTCAAATCGGATCAACGGTTCAGAGAATAGAAATTTTGGGTGGGGCCAAAAATCTTGTCCCTTTCATTACAAAGGCAAACACTGCTCCACGAACTTCGTTTGAACAAACTTTATTCTACACCTTAAAAGAAAGCTACATACAAAATATCAAGTCACTGTACCCACTGGTTCATGAGAAGAAGATTTTAAAAAAATTTTGGAGGATTTTCCTCCACTCCCCTCCCTATGGGGCTGGGCACGTTGATTTGAAAGAAGAAAAAAAATGCGATGTCAGAAGAAGCAGTCACATCAAATTAAACTAAAATTGGTTCAGCAGTTTAGGAAGGGCAGGTGCAAACACCTTGTTCATGGATGACAGACAGTGTGTGATCACTATAGCTCATCCTGACTTTCAGTCAAGAGAGCTAAGAAGGGTCAATCGGATCAGTATTAAAATTTATAGAGGTCTCCTTGCTGAACAGGGTGGTGCTCTGTTTGTCCCACAAAATATTCCCCCTTTGGTGCCACAAAGCTCCCAAAAAGGGTACTTATACTTTCTTGCTATGTGGTCTATTATTGATTTCTCTGACTGCTTGTTAGAGAAAGAGGTAATTGGCTTGGTATTCCCAAAATTTATAGAGGGTGCCTTGCTGAAGAGGATGGTGCTCAAAACTATGCACTTTTTTGTTCCACAACGGTACCAGAAGTGTTTACACTTTCTTGCTTTTTTATCGATTTCTTGGACTGCATGTTAGAGAAAATGTCAATCAGGGATTTGATTTGAACAAACTTGAAGGTGAGCCCTCTCCTCCTCCTCCTCCCCCTCCCCAGGTGCTGAATACTAAATATCAAAAGATTCTGATTAGTTAATCTCAAGGAGATTATTAAAGATCATTCCTCTTATTAGACCAAGTTAAAATTTGGCCTCCGGTAGGGGAGTGGGGGTTCAATTATGAAAAAGAGACTTGCTGTGAACAAACTTGAATCTGAAGCCTGACTTCCCTAAGAATGATCTATACTAAATATCAGAAGATTCATATTGGTCATTCTGGAGTAGAATATTTTTCATATTGTGGTCAAGCTAAAACTTGGGCCCCCATAGGGAGCCAAAATATAAATACAGGGATTTGATTTGAACTAACCTGAATCTGGCCTCCCAAAATCGGTAGCTCAAGACCAATGAAAATGAACAAGATTTTTAAAGATTATTCCCCATATGGGACTAAGTTAAACTCTCATAAGCAACCCAACTATTAACCCAGGGACGTGATTTGAACAAATTTGAACCAGATGCCTCTAGGGATGATAAATACCATGTTTCAAATTATTCTGACTGGTAGTTCAGGAAAAGAAGATTTTTACAGAAGTTAAATATCAGGGAGTTCACTATGATTTAGAATACTAGCAATACAAGCAAATAATTAAAGTGAAAATTAAATAAGAGAAAAGTTGTTGTGGTCGGCTTACACATAACAAGAGGCCCCATGGGGCTTGAGGCGGTCACCTGACCACAATTGTTCATTTAATTAGCATCTATGGCTAGTTAACACTACAGAGGAATGAAGTTATTTAATTATTTATAACTCCGTTGTCCATGCCAGATGATTTTTTTTCTAGTATTGAGATGCTACCACAGAAATAATGCCAAGAGAGACAGAAGATTTTGAGAATATTACTAACTTTGCACTATGTTAACATTTGTCCCCCCCCCCCCCCCCCCCCCCTCACTTAGAGAAACCAATTATTGACTGAAGGACTTGAGTTGAACAAATTGAACCCAACCCCTGTAAAGATTTTGTATGCCATATATTAAATGATTCTGACTGCAGTTTCTGGGGAAGAAGAGTTTTAAACATTATTCCTCACGCTGGACTAAGTTAAAATTTGGGCTCCAATAGGGAGCCTGAATATTAACCCAGGGATATGGTTTGAACAAAATGAAATCTAACCTCCCTAAGGATGCTGTATACCAAATATCAAAAGGTTCTGACTGGAGGATTGAAAGAAGATTTTTAAAGATTATCCCCCATAATGCACAAAGTTAAATTCACCCCCCCCCCCCAATGGGAAGCCCAAGTATTAACTGAGGGACTCTTCCCCCCCCCCCCCCCCCCCAATATGGATGGTGTTTACCAAATATCAAAGAGTCTGACCTGTGGTTCTGAAGAATTTTTTTTTTTATTTTGGTAAATATGCTGATGCCCCCCCCCCCCCCCCCCCCCCCCCTACACATCACCCGGACACAATCGGTGGCAATTTTTTTTTATCATTCCATTCTACCGGTCCTAAGGATGCTTCATTCGAAATAACAGGTCTCTGCATGTTCCATGTGGTTGGGGAAATATGGGCATTTGAAAATATTTCTATTTTTTGCTCCTGGGGTTCCCAATGGACACAGGAATTTCTTTTTGCACGAATCAAGTACTTACGAGTAAATAATATCACATACCAAATTTGGTTTAAATCAGATCATCGATTCAGAAAAAAGAAATTTTGGGCCAAGGCCAAAAATCTTGCCTCTCCAATTCTAAAGGCAAATATTGTTCCACGAAGTTCGTTCGAACAAACTTGATTCTACACCTCAAAAGGAAGCTCCATACCAAATATCAAGTCATTGTACCCACTGGTTTATGAGAAAATTTTTTAAAAATTGTGGAGCATTTTGCCCCACCTCCTCCCTATGGGGCTGGGTAAGTTGATTTGAACAAAAACAAAATGCGATGTCAAAACAAGCAATCACCTCAAATTTACCTAAAATTGGTTCAACATTTTAGGAGGAACAGGTGCAAACAACATGTTCACGGACGATATATGACAGATGACGGATGGTGAGTGATCTCTATAGCACAGCCTAACTGGAAGTCAGGTGAGCTGATTATGGTCAGAACAGAATGATGGTTGATGATGCATATGCATGAATTTGTTTATAAATGGTCTAGAGAAAAGAAAATTGAAAATAATAAACATACCACATCTGAATAACTTTTGGAGGACAGTTTGAAATATCTTCATACAAATTCTGCAAGAAACATATCACATTCTGCCACTGGTTCATTTCGGCATAAGCTTGGATGGCTATAATACATAGTGTTTCGAGAGTCTTTGAATCTCTGTAATTAAAAAAACATGGCATTTACAAAAATCTTTTTTATAAATAAAAATGTTCATTGTCCACCCCAGGACAGAGATTATGATCCCTCAATGGAATAAGCTCATTCCAATCCAATGAGGGGCCATAAGCAATTAGAGGCAAATATTAAAAGGAGTCCCAAATGGACCTGGGGAGTCACCTGACAATGCTGTCTAAAGAAGGACTTAATTCAGCATCTAGCTAACACCACGGAGGAAAGAAGTCATGTAATGTCATATAAAGTCATATAAATGGAGACTTTGTGATTCCATGACTCAGTGATTCAGTCTGTCCATGTCCAGATAAAAAAAAGAAATTTCTAATAACTTCTGTCTTTGTCATATGTACCACTGGCCCAGACATACTGGCACTTCATTCGCAGGCCTTTAGATTACCCCAAATTCACGACATTAAACGCTGTGCCCAAAATATTAAAATGTGCCCAATTACGAAAAGTGGTTTTCAAATTTTTGCCAATTTGAGCGAAGATATTTATCGTGAAACGATTAAGTAAAAACATAACAAATTTGCACAAATACGTCTCATCGTCATATTTCAGGCCCGTCGGAACCGGGGGGGGGCTGCAGCCCCCCCAATAATTTGCTCATATTTCGTCGTTAGTTTATCCATGATGGAAGCAACCGATGTAATCTGAATAAAACTGGACATTACATTATTTAACTCAGATTAGAACAGTGGCGTAGGAACCGGGGAGGGGGGGGGGGGGGGGGGGGGGGGGGTAAGGGAGATACCCACCCCCACAAATTTGTCAAAAGTAGGCTTTACTGGGCTGGGTTTGTGGTTTCTCCACACGGGATGCCCACTGGTTACCATATTCCGACATTGCTGTTAATGATTACTGGATTGAGTGGGTTCCATGTGGGCTTTCTTCCACCAATAAAACTGATAGTCGTGTTTTCGCCTAATTGTGGAAAGCGATGTTAAACCCCAACCAACCACAGGGTAATTCATTGCATGTTCACTATTCCTGTCATTCTGCTCGGAAATCACGCTGAATTGATCAGAGAGCTGACGTATTTCCTTATTGACGATATATTTGCTCAGAATCACTCAGAATGCATATTTGTACATCTTAAATTAAAAAAATTTCCCCGGAGAGGGCCCCCGGACCCCCACCAACGAGACGAGGGTGGTACCCCCCTCTCATGCTCACCTCCACTCACCTCCTCGCGGTTCGGATGACGCTTCGCGTCATAGGAATATACGATTTATTTGCTCAGAATCAACCAGAATACATGTTTTTACATCTTAAATTCGAAAATTTTCCCGGGGGAGGTCCCCGGACCCTACACCAACGAGACGGAGGATACCCCCTCTCGTGTTCACCCCCACTCACCGCTCAGATGACGCATCGCGTCATGGGAATATAGGTCCTACCGACAACCGTTGGCGTAATGATAAAACTAATGAATCCAACATAAGGCCTGACTGTTTTTTAGCATGGCGGAATACGACCACGGCCTGCAGGTGAGCCCGGTGTGAGAACTGTCCCCAAATGTTATGGTTTTCTATTGGGATTTTTGAAACATTTTGTTAAAAAAACAACTTTTGCCGTTTAAAAAAATCAAGAGGTTTTTGCTTCAAAAGCTACCAGAATGCTTCCTTTGATTGCCCTTTTCAAAAAATTTTCTGGGGGAGTAACCCCCCCCTCCCCCCCCCCCCCCCCTCAAAAAGCTCGTGAGTTCAGCACTCGCGTCAGATTCCTTCGGCATCTGGATACCCCATACCCATTTAGTATCAGCCAGTTCACCCAAATTAGCAATATCAACCCCCCCAATATAAATTTCGTTCCGACGGGCCTGTATTTTTATCATATTTATAAGTTCTTGCTGTCGCGAAAATAGATTTGCAAGTTGATTTTATCGTTAAGATGTCGATCTACTAACGATTACTCACAGGACAAGCTCTTCTGTTTCTTTGCGGTGAATGCTAAAATGGATACGGGAATTCCGATTATAATTTAAAAGTTTTCGTGTCAACAAGTGTTTGAATTGAACTTGCGATATGAGTTTGCGAGGACGACCAAAGACAACTGTCAAGTTACATCTTCAGGGTATATTTTTCAGACACCCCAGCATATGCAATCATTGTAATGTTGAACTGGATCATCCATGGCACCATGGATAGGTATTGTCGGTAAGAACTGTGCAGTCTGTATGAATGATTGGTCACCTGAATTTCTCCTCAATGGTCCTAATTTGTATGCAGTACCAGCTCTCGGAATGAGAAAACCAACATAAATATCACGGTGAAAAAACCTCAAAACGTTTAACGATTGCACTTGTTTTATAGTACAAGTCAAAATAAGTTGTGTACGATAATCCTATAAACTATGTATCTTTTCTCTTTCTACACTGATAAGACCAGAAGCTGACATTATTTCCTGGAAAGCTCTCACTGATAGCTTTTCCAGAAAATGTCAGATTCTGATTTTGTCAGGGCTGAAGCTGCAGTCTACTTAGTTTATTGCAGTTATGCTACAGCTTATTTTTACTTGTACTGTATACACAATATTTTTGGGGTTTTTTTTCCCAGTTCTCAGTGGAGAAAAAACTGGAACCAACCCTTACCAGATTCTCAAACAAGAGGCCCCAGGGGGCCTTAGGTGCTCACCGAATGTTCCATACTGTTAAGACACAAATTTTATCAAAAGCTATTCTTAAGATTCTACAGAGTAAATCTATACTCTCTGTGGAGCTAAAACATCAACAGGACTGAATGGGACAATGCTGCTGATCAAATATCAAAAGATTCTGCATGATGGTTCTGAAGAAGATTTTTAAAAGAATTTTCCTTGAATTGCACAAAGTAAACATTCACGTCCCCATAGTGAGCCCCAATATTGATCAAAAGACTCAATTTGAACAAACGTGAATCCAACCCATGCCAAGATGCTGCATACCAAATATCTAAAGATTCTGCCCACTGGATCTGATGAAGAAGATTGTTAAAGATTTTTTCTTAAATTGCACTAAGTAAAAATTCCCCCCCCCCCATTGTGATCCCCAATATTGAACAGGGGATTCAATTTGAACAAACTTGAATCAGACCCATACCAAGATGCTGTATACCAAATATCAAAAGATTCTGCCCATCGGTTAGAGAAAAGAAGATTTTTAAAGAAATTTTCTTAAATTACACTAAGTAAATATTCACACCCTTTTAGTGAGCCCCAGTATTGATTGAGGGACTCAATTTGAACAAACTTGAATCAGACCCATACCAAGATGCTGTATACCAAATATCAAAAGATCCTACCCTTTGGTTCTGGAGAAAAAGATTTTAAATTTTTTTTTCTTAAATTGCACTAAGTAAAAATTCAGGTCCCCATAGTGAGCCCCAAAATTGATCAAGTGACTCCATTTGAACAAACTTGAATCAGACCCATACCAAGATGCTGCATACCAAATATCAAAAGATTCTGCCCATTGGTTCTGGAGAAGAAGATTTTTTAATAATTTTTCTATAATTCATATGGTGCTATCAGAGTTATGCCCCATACAGAGCCCCCAAGGGACGTGACCATTACATTTGAACAAACCTGAATTGCCATATAGTAATGAACATCTACATGAAGTTTCGTGAAAATTGGACCAGAGGTTTCAGAGGAGAAGTTGTTTGAAAAATGTTCACGACAATGGACGGCAAGTGATAAGTTCAGCTACCTTTGGTGAGCTAAAAATTCCTCATATTGACTAAGTTATAATTTGGGCTCCCATGGGGAGCCCAAATATTGACCCAGGGACTTGGCTTTAACAAACTTGAATCTTTAAGAAATTTGCCTGAAATGCACTAAGTTCGAATTCGGGCTTCTATACTGAGCCCAAATATGAATCCAGGGGGTCGATTTGAACAAACTTGAATCAGATCCACCCCACAATGTTGCATACCAAATATCAAAAAATTCTGCCTGCTGGATCTGGAGAAGAAGATTTTTTGAAAAATTTGCCTGAAATGCACTAAGTTCGAATTTGGGCTTCTATAGTGAGCCCAAATATGAATCCAGGGGGCCGATTTGAACAAACTTGAATCAGACCCATACCAAGATGCTGCATACCAAGTATCAAAAGATTCTGCCCTTTGGATCTGGAGAAGAAGATTTTTTAATAATTTTTCTATAATTCATACGGTGCTATCAGAGTTATGCCCCATACCAAGCCCCCAAGGGACGTGGCCATTTCATTTGAACACACATGAATTGCCATATAGTAATGAAGATCCACATGAAGTGTCGTGAAAATTGGACCAGTGGTTTCAGAGGAGAAGTCGTTTGAAAAATGTTCACGACGACGGACGACGACAGACGATGATGGAGGACAGACGACGGATGGCCAGTGATAAGTTAACCCTTTACCCAACGCAGATGATATCAAAGTTTATTATTTTAAATATCATTTTTTGAAATTTTTCAAAAAATTTCAACAAAACCATATCATGTGACCCTTCGTTGGAACGAGCTCGACGAGCTCGTTCCAACGAGGGGTCACACGATATGTTTTGTTGATATTTTTTGAAAAATAATGTTTTTTCAACTGCTGAATTTGCATATTACGTGGGCGGATGCGGCCGATTCGTTGGGTAAAGGGTTAAGCTCCCTTCGGTGAGCTAAAAACAAATATTTTGCAGACAGTACTGATTTTCGTGCAAACAGGAGAGGCATTGGGTTAAATATTAGAATATCGCCTCTGGTGGCCACATATTTCCATCCTCTCATAGACCATTCCTGCGATGTTTGGCACACGTCGGCTCAGTAGTTCCAGAGAAGATGATGAAAATGTGATTTCCCATAGGGTTTCTATAGTAACTATAAGCTGCAATTGTGGCTATGTTTGCAACCCGATCGACATTAAATGAGGATCGTTAGTAGAGGGGGCCCCCGTCATCATTAATGTGAAGTATCAAAACATTTGGCCCAGCAGTTTCAGAGGAGAAGACTTTTGAAAATCCACCAATCAGAATCAAAGAATGCCTCTGGCAGCCATGTGTTTCAACCCACGGGAACAAAATGAGCATTGTTTGTAGAGGACCTCCCATAGACTATCCCTGCCAGGTTTGTTTTCACATCGCCTTGGTTTTTCCAGAGAAGAGGAAAATGTGATTTCCCATAGGGTTTCTATATTAAATATAAGCCGCAATTGTGGCCATGTTTACAACCCAATCAACATTAAATGAGGATCGTTGGTAGAGGGGGTCCCAGTCATCATTTATATGAAGTTTCAAAACACTTGAAGTGGCAGTTTCAGAGGAGAAGATTTTTGAAAATCCACCAACCAGAATCAAAGAATGCCTCTGGAAGCCATGTTTTTTTCATCCGACGGGAACAAAATGAGGATCGTTTGTAGAGGACCTCCCATGGACCATTCCTGCCAAGTTTGGTTCACACCGGCTCAGCGGTTACAGAAAGGAAGATGAAAATGTGAAAACTTTACGGACGCCGGACGACGGACAACGGACGGACGACAACGGACGTCAAGTGATGAGAAAAGCTCACATGGAATTTTAGGCCTGGTGAGCTAACAAGAGGCCCCAGGGGGCTTGAGGGCGCTCACCTGACATGGTAGCCTAAATGTCAAAACAGGGAATTGATTCTAACAAGTTGCATCTGCCCCTTCTAAGAAAAGCTTATACCAAATATCCAAAGATTCTGACCAGTGGATCTAAAAATAAGAGAACCCAAGGGGCCTTAATCGCTCACCTAACAAAGTGGTTCAAAGAAGTATTTGGGTTCACATTCAGTTAAACATGGTTCATCAACACTACAAAGGAATGAAGTCACGAAAGGCAAATTTTATGAAAAAACACAAAGAAATGGATTTGAATAAACCTGAACCAAACATGCCCACCAACACCCTCCACCCACCCCCACCCATAGAGAGCTCAAATATTCAGGGACTCAAACTGAACAAACTAGAATCCTTGAGATGTTATATACCAAAAATGAAAGAATTCTGACTGGCGGATCTGAAGAAGGTGGTTTTTAAAGAAATTCCCTCATATTGCACCAAGCTAAAATTCAGGCTCCCACAGGTAGCCAAAATTAATAACCCCGGGGCTCGGTTTGAACAAACTGAAATCTGACCCTCCTAGAGATGTTGTATACCAACTATGAAAGTATTTTGACTGGTGGATCGGAAGAAGATTTTTAAAGAAATTTCCTCATATTGCACTAAGTTAAAATTGGGGCTCCCACACGGAGCCCAAATATCAACCCAGGGATCCCATTTCAACAAACTTGAATCTGCCCCCTCTAGAGATGTTGTATACCAAATATCAGACAATTCTAATTGATGATTCTGGAGAAGAGTATTTTTAAAGAAATTTACTCATATTGCACCTCTTTAAAATTTAGGGCAGATAGCCTGAAGGCACTCACCTAACATGGTAGCCTAAATATCAACCAAGGGAATTGATTTGATCAAGTTGCATCTGCCCCTCCTAAGAAAAGCTTATGCCAAATGTCAAAAGATTCTGACCGGTGGGTCTGAAAAAACAAAATTTTTAAAGAATATTCCTTATATTGAACTAAGTTATAATTCGGGCTCCCATAGGGAGCCTAAATATGAACCCAGGGACTTGGCTTGACCAAACTTGAATCTCACCTCCCTAAGGATGCTGCATAGCAAATATCAAAACATTCTGACTGATAGATCTGAAGACGAAGATTTTTAAAGTAATTTCCTCATATTGCACTAAGTTAAAATTGTATACCAAATATCAGATGATTCTAATTGATGATTCTGGATAAGAATATTTTCAAAGAAATTTCCTCATATTGCATTAAGTTAAAATTTGGGCAGGTAGCCTGAGGGCATTCATCTAACATGGTAGCCTAAATATCAACCCAGGGAATTGATTTGATCAAGTTGCATAAGAAAAGCTTATACCAAACAGCAAAAGATTCTGACAGGTGGATCGGAAAAAACAAGATTTTTAAATAATATTCCTCATATTGAACTAAGTTATAATTCGGGCTACCACAGTGAGCCCAAATATGAATCCAGGGACTTGGCTTGAACAAACTTGAATCTCACTCCCCTAAGGATGCTGCATACCAAATATCAAAAGATTCTGATTGGTAGATCTGAAGAAGAAGATTTTTAAAGAATATTCCTCATATTGCACTAATTTGAACATTTGGGCTCCCATAGAGAGCCCAAATATGGACCCAGGGAATTGATTTCAACAAATATGTGAATCAATCTTCCAATGATGTTATATGTGAAATATGAAAGCTTTTTGACCAGTGGTTCAGGAGAAGAAGAATTTTTGATGTTTTTCCCATTTCCCACTGTGGCACTGTGTTAAAAAATGCTGACTCAGCACTTTTTCAAAGTCCCGAAAAAGTATCCTATGATAAAAACGATAGCAATTTTTTTTACCATTCCATTCTGCTGGTCCTAAGGAAGCTTTGCACCAAATAAAAATTCTCAGTACCGTGTAGTTTTGGAGATATGGGCGTTTTAACTTTTTTCTAATTTTAGCTCCTGTGGTTCCCATGGGGCGACAGGAAAATTTTTAAGGGCATAAATTAACTACTTATGACCCAATAAGCCCTCATATCAAATCTGGTTCAAAACAGCATCTCGGTTTGAAAAATAGAAATTTTGGGCAGGGCAAAAATTCTTGCCCCTCCCATAACGAAGGCAAATATAGCTCCTCGAACTTCTCTTGAACAAATCTGAGTCTACACCTCAAAAGGAAGCTGCACACCAAATATCAAGTCTCTGCTACTGCTGGTTAATGAGAAGATTTTTTAAGATTTAGGCTCACTTTTTGGGCGTGGCCCTACTGAGGGGCGAATCAACTTGATTTAAACAAATTTGAATTGACATGATATACGCACACCAAATTTGGTTCAATTTGGTCCAGTAGTTTGTGAGAAGTCGATAATGTAAAGTTCATGACGGACGCCGCTGGACGCTGCCGGACGCCAACTGACTAGTTAAACTCCCTTCGGTGAGCTAAAAAAAAAGATTTCTAAAGAATGTTCCTCATATTGAACATAAAATATTGAAGTAATAATTCGGGCTCCCACAGGGTGCCCAAATATGAACCAAGGGACTTGGCTTGAACAAACTTGGATCTCACCTCCATAAGGATGCTGTATACCAAATATCAAAAGATTCTGACTGGTGGATGTGAAGAAGAAGATTTTTGAAGAATATTCCTCTTATTGAACTAAGTTATAATTCGGGCTCCCACAGTGAGCCCAAGTATGAACCCAGGGACTTGGTTTGAAGTGATTTGACTTGAACAAACTTGAATCTCACCCCCTCTAAGGATGCTGCATACCAAATATCAAAACATTCCAACTGCTGGATCTGAAGAAGAAGATTTTTAAAGAAAATTCCTCATTTTGAACTAAGCTATAATTCGGCCTCCCAAAGTGAGCCCAAGTATGAACCCAGGGACTTGGTTTGAACAAACTTGAATCTCACCCCCTAAGGATGCTGCATACCAAATATCAAAACATTCCGACTGCTGGATCTGAAGAAGAAGATTTTTAAAGAAAATTCCTCATTTAGAACTAAGTTACAATTCAAGCCCCCACAGTGAGCCCAAATATGAACCTAGGGACTTGGCTTGAACAAACTTGAATCCCCCCCCCCCCCCCCCCCCCCCCTGCATACCAAATATCAAAACATTCCGACTGCTGGATCTGAGGAAGATTTTTAAAGAAAATTCCTCATTTTGAACTAAGTTATAATTCGGGCTCCCATAGTGAGCCCAAATATGAACGCAGGGACTTGGCTTGAACAAACTTGAATCTCAACCCACTAAGGATGCTGCATACCAAATATCAAAAGATTCTGATTGGTAGATCTAAAGAAGAAGATTTTTAAAGAATATTCCTCATACTGCACTAATTTAAACATTTGGGCTCCCATAGAGAGCCCAAATATGGACCCAGGGGTTTGATTTCAATAAACATGTGAAACAATCTTCCAAAGATGTTATATGTGAAATTTGAAATCTTTTGTAGCAGTGGTTTGGGAGAAAAGTAGTCTTAAATATTTTTCCCATTCCCCACAAGTGTTAAAAAATGCTGACTCTGCAATTTTTCAAAGTCCCGAAAAAGAACCCCATAATAAAACTGATAGCAATTTTTTTGGACCATTCCATTCTGTTGGTCCTAAGGAAACTTCACACCAAATAAGAATTATCAGTGCCATGTAGTTTTGGAGATATGGGCATTATAAATTGTTTCTATTTTTAGCTCCTTGGTTTCCATGGGGTGACAGGAAAATTTTGGGGGGGGGCATAAATTATGTACTTATGACCCAATAAGCCCTCATATGAAATTTGGTTCAAATCAGCCTCTCAGTTTGGAAAATAGAAATTGTGGGCGGGGCAAAAATTCTTGCACCTCCCATAACGAAGGCAAATACAGCTCCTCGAACTTCTCTTGAACAAATCTGAGTCTACACCTCAAAAGGAAGCTGCACACCAAATATCTAGTCTCTGCCACTGCTGGTTCATGAGATGAAGATTTTTTAAAATTTAAGCTCACTTTTTGAACAAAATCAAAATGCAATGTCATAACAAATTATTATCTCAAATTTCAATTAAATTGGTTCAGTGGTTTTGGTGGAGAAGACGCAAACACCATGTTCACAGACAACGGACAGTGAGTAATCACTGTAGCCTCCTGACTGAAAGTCAGACGAGCTAAAAATTTCTAATTCTTCAGCTACATGGCCAATTCCGACTCCTACAGGGAGCCCAAATATTAACCCAGGCAATCGATTTGAACAAACTTGAATCTGACCCCCCTGGAGATGTTGCATACCAAATATGAAAGCATTTTGACTGGTGGATCTGATGAAGAAGATTTTTAAAGAAATTTCCTCATATTGCACTAAGTTAAATTTCAGGCTACCATAGGAAGCCCAAATATTAACCCAGGCTGTCAATTTGAACAAAGTTGAATCTGACTCCCCTAGAGATGTTGTATATCAAATATGAAAGCATTCTGACTGGTGGATCTGAAGAAGCAAATTTTTAAAGAAATTTCCTCATATTGCACAAGTTAAAATATGGTCTACCATGGGGAGCCCAAATATTAACCTAGGGACCCGATTTGAACAAACGTGACTCTGACCCTCCTAGAGATGTTGTATACCATATGTATATGTATATGAAAGCATTGTGACTGGTGGATCTGAAGAAGATTTTTAAAAAATTATCCCCCATACTGCTCTAAGTTAAAATTTGGTCTTCCATAGGAAGCCCAAATATTAACCTAGGGACTTGGTTTGAACAATCTTGAATCTGACCTTCGTAACAATGATGTATGCCAAACATTAAAAGATTCTGACTGCTGGTTCTGAAGAAGAGGATCTTCAAAGATTATTCCCCATGTTGCCCTAAGTTATTGAGCCCAAATATGAACCAAGGGGCTTCATTTTAACAAACCCCATCCCCCATACTGCTCTAAGTTAAAATTTGGTCTTCCATAGGAAGCCCAAATATTAACCTAGGGACTTGGTTTGAACAATCTTGAATCTGACCTTCGTAACAATGATGTATGCCAAGCATTAAAAGATTCTGACTGCTGGTTCTGAAGAAGAGGATCTTCAAAGATTATTCCCCATGTTGCCCTAAGTTATTGAGCCCAAATATGAACCAAGGGGCTTCATTTTAACAAACCTGTCTCTGACCCCCCCCCCCCCCCCCCCCCCCCCCCCCCCCCTCTATAGACGCTGTGTGCCAAATATCAAAAGATTCTGACAATTTGGTCTGGATAATTTTTTTTTTTTTTGAATTTTTGAATTTTTGCAAATATGCTGACTCAGCAGTTTTTCAATGCCCCCCTCCCCTACAGAACACCTTGACATAACTGATGGCAATTCTTTTTTACCACTCAATTCTACTGGTCCTAAAGATACTTCATACCAAATAACAGTTCTCTGTTCCATGTGGTTTGGGAAATATGGGTGTTCATAAATATTTATATTTTTATCTCCTGGGGCTTCCACGGGAACAAAGGGAATTCTTTTGGCATGAGTCAAGTACCTATGACCCAATAATACCACATACCAAATTTGGATCAAATCAGACCATCGGTTCAGAAAATACAATTTTGGGCGGGGCCAAAAATCTTGCCCCTCCCATTACAAAGACAAATATTGCTCCACGAACTTTGTTTGAACAAAACTTCATTCTACACCTCAAAAGGAAGCTCCATACCAAATATCAAGTCATTGTACCCACTGGTTCACGAGAAGAGTTTAAACAAAAAATTATAGCATTTCCCCCCACCCCCCTCCCTATGGGGCTGGGCACGTTGCATTGAACAAAAAGGCAATGCCCTTTCGGGACCATCACTCACGCAAACTTTCATTTGAATTGGCCCCGTGGTTTTGGAGGAGAAGTCCAAAACATAGTGCTGACGGACGACGAACGGAAAACGATTAGATACGCTCAGCTGGACTTTGTCAAGGTGAGCTAAAAAAATCTGTTGGCGCCTATTATACCACTAATGGCACTATATTTCATTTATAAATCACCAATTATGAACATTTAATGGCGCAATAAGTTCTCAGAATATAAATGTTTAGTGTTGAGCGATATTTACCAAAATAATTTTCGCATTTTGTGGAAGGAAGATCTTGATTAATGATATAACTACAATATTGTTCTCTTCTGAGGTTTGTGTTTATTCTGGTAAATGGTCCTGGGTCATAACGCCCCAATAACCATTTGTTTTTACCACTCAATTCTACTGGTCCTAAAGATACTTCATACCAAATAACAGTTCTCTGTTCCATGTGGTTTGGGAAATATGGGTGTTTATAAATATTTATATTTTTATCTCCTGGGGCTTCCACGGGAACAAAGGGAATTCTTTTGGCATGAGTCAAGTATCTATGACCCAATAATAAATACCACATACCAAATTTGGATCAAATCAGACCATCGGTTCAGAAAATACAAATTTTGGGCGGGGCTAAAAATCTTGCCCCTCCCATTACAAAGACAAATATTGCTCCACGAACTTCGTTTGAACAAAACTTCATTCTACACCTCAAAAGGAAGCTCCATACCAAATATCAAGTCATTGTACCCACTGGTTCACGAGAAGAGTTTAAAAAAAAAATTATAGCATTTCCCCCCACCCCCTCCCTATGGGGCTGGGCACGTTGCATTGAACAAAAAGGCAATGCCCTTTCGGGACCATCACTCATGCAAACTTTCATTTGAATTGGCCCCGTGGTTTTGGAGGAGAAGTCCAAAACATAGTGCTGACGGACGACAGACGGAAAACGATTAGATACGCTCAGCTTGACTTTGTCAAGGTGAGCTAAAAAATCTGTTGGCGCCTATTATACCACTAATGGCACTATATTTCATTTATAAATCACCAATTATGAACATTTAATGGCGCAATAAGTTCTCAGAATATAAATGTTTAGTGTTGAGCGATATTTACCAAAATAATTTTCGCATTTTGTGGAAGGAAGATCTTGATTAATGATATAACTACAATATTGTTCTCTTCTGAGGTTTGTGTTTATTCTGGTAAATGGTCCTGGGTCATAACGCCCCAATAACCATTCGTCCCCGGGTCATTTCACCTCAATTCCCATTTGCCCAAGGTCATTTCACCTCAGGTCGTTTCGCCCCACAGATGGCGGTGGGTGGGTGGTTTCGCCCCAAATCAGACAAATAGAGATGGTTTGGGTGGTATGTCAAGGAGGTATGGATAACATGACTCGCAGTGATATACCTATCTGTTTTATTCCTGTTTTACTTATGTATTTCTTGATGATATTTTCAGAGTTTTTTAAAACCATAAAAGTGCAACTTGAAGAGTATAACAATATACATTTATTATTTCATTTGATACCGATACACAGAAAGAGCTGCACTGAGAAATTAAAATCATGCTCGATGAGGTGTCAAGTCAATGCTACAGACACGTAGCCAGGATATCTAAGTAAGGGGGCGAGCATGAGAGCAGGTGTCCCCCTCCTGTTGGTGCAGGTCTGGGAGTCCTCACCCAGGAAAAATTTTGAAATTCGGGACAAAAAAAAAATGCAATTTTCCATGACATGAGTCCAAATGTGTCGGATTCTCTTTCGATGGTGCAAACATCTTACAAGCATAAATATCTAGATCTGCAACCCCCCACGGCTACACCACTGCAATGCTATCAATGAGCAATTTCTTTTGCACTTTTGTAATAATACCAATACATTCATCCAATTAATTTTCTGCCAGTATAAAATTGTTTTCAAGATGGTAAGCGTGTTGTGTCCGTATCAGTCATATGCATTTTAATGTTAATTGATGGTGGAAAGGTACTTTAACTGGTACAGTGATAAATTATTTTTGGCCATCAAATCTTGTACACATGTACACATGTATTTGCCTTGTTACAATTTATGGGAGAGTGCCTATTTTGCACTCTCCCATAAATTGTAACAAGGCAAACCCTTACAGATTGAATAATGTCACTAGAAAGATAATACAAAGCAAATCCACTGAATATGAGCCTTCAAGCTGAAGTACCTGCACTAGAGAATAAAGCCCAAATATGGGCTTCCAGCACTCTACCAGTTAAAACCATTTTGGCTTCTGTATTGAGCCCAATTATGAACCAATGGGCTTTATTTTAACAAACTTGTATCTGTATCTGACCCCCCCCCCCCCCCCCCCCCCCCCCCCCCCAGTCCCGTTCCCCTATGAATAGTGTATACCAAATATCAAAATATTTTGACCATTGGTTCTGGAGAAAAGATTTTTTTAAATTTTAGCAAATATGCTGACTCAGCATTTTTTCGATGCCCTCTACAGAACACCCTAATTTTTAAATTTTAGCAAATGTACTGACTCAGCATTTTTTTGATGCCCTCTACAGAACACCCTAACATAACTGATGGCTTTTTTTTACCATTCAATTCTACTGGTCCTAAGGATGCTTCATACCAAATAACAGCTCTCTGTTCCATGTCGTTTGGGAAATATGGGCGTTTGAAAATATTTTTATTTTTAGCTCCTGGGGTTCCCATGTGGGAATTTTTTTGTGTGCACGAGTCAAGTACTCATGACCCAATAATACCACATACCAAATTTGGTTCAAATCGGACTATTGGTGCAGAAAATATAAATTTTGGGCGGGGCCAAAAATCTTACCCCTCCCATTACAAAGCTAAATATTGCTTCACGAACTTCGTTTGAACGAACTTAATTCTATACCTCAAAAGGAAGCTCCATAACAAATATCAAGTCATTGTACCCACTGGTTCATGAGAAGAAGATTTTAAAAATATTTTGGAGCATTTTCTCCCACCCCTCCCTATAGGGCTGGGCATGTTGAGGTGAAAAAAATTACAATGCCCCTTTGGGACCATCATTCACAAAAACTTTCACTAGAATTGGCCCAGTGGTTTTGGAGGAGAAAACCAAAACATGGTGTTGTCGGACGACAGACGGAGACCGAAGAGATTAGCTCAGCATGACTTTGTCAAGGTGAGCTAAAAACACACACACACATCCAATCACAAAGGGCTATTATATCTTTATTCAAATCTTTATTTATTTAAAATGTACCCTCATCCCAGACAGGCAACCTTGTTTGCATTTTGCATTTTCTGATTATACCCATGACTTCTACCCTTATTGGTTCGGTTAATTCATGGTCGTCCCCATCATCTTCATGCCTTTGGTTGAAGTTGGGTTCATTGAAAATTGAATTATCTTGGACAGATTTATTTACTTTCACCTTGAAATCATTATCATATCTGTTCCCTTCTTGTGGACGATGAGCTGTCTTTAGATCAGCAAAAGTGCTGACTTTTGCCTTGTCGTCCATGGCTATAGTTCCGTCGCTAGTCTTCAGCGCATTATTATTATTGGCTTAGGACACTAAATAATGCTGCATATTTATACACTGTGAATTCATTGAGTACTAAAAAAGAACTCACTTTAAAATAAACTGCAAATTCTGCGAGTACTTAAAAAAAGAACACACTTTAAAATAACCCCCTGTATTCGTAAAAAGAGTTACAGTACGTGGAGAGTGTATTATCATTATATCACCCGCAGAGTGGAGATTCCACCCGAGCAATAATTGCAAATTTGTTGCAAAACATAACCATCAGAAGCAAAGTTCCAGCCAATGGACCTCCGGGTTGAACCCGGAGGTCCATTGGCTGAAACACTGCTTGTGTTTTTTGTCCATATGTACAGAATTTGAAAGTGATACTTTGGGTGATTACTCCACTCTGCCAGTGATTTAGTTACAATCCACACTCCACGTACTGTAAGTGTGATGAGTGTCTGTTTGTTTGTTGGTGGTTAACGTCACATATTTATGCACAACGGCTAATCGTGACACAACATGGAGATGAAGTCAAGTTTAGTCAATCGTTGACCAACATGTTGCCCATTTTAGAGGACTTTCACCCCAAGCATTGGTGACTGGGTCCTATTTTACTAGTAAAGCGGAACTGGTTTACCACAGTAAACAAGTGCTGCTTACTTCCCAGGGTTCCCACGGGGACTGTGATGAGTGTCAATGAAAAGTTAAAACACACATGGACAATCATCAACACAGACAAACAAATATGGAACAGACTATAGCGTGTTTACTTAGCATATTAGTTATTAATTACCTACCACCAACCGGGTAGGTGAGACTAACCCGATTTGATGACAATAAACTCTCCACATACTGTACATGTGGGTGGAACTCTAATTTATTCTTTTTTGATTTGTCCATATGAAAATGAATATTTCATCAGGTATCACGGAACTAAATATTTTCCCATAGGCAACCATTATAACATTCAGGTGGAAAAAAATATGATCGCATCACTTTAATTTTGGCATTCAAATATCTCTGTCAAGTATAGCCCTTCAGACAACTTTTTCTGATCTGAAAACAGGGGGTCATGCAACAAATAAGAGAGAAAAACTGACACAAAGGGAAGTACCGGTCACGTGCACATATTTTTCAGGGAATTCCCTACAAAAACACACAAAAAGTAAATTGTATTTTTTAGGTCCAAAAGTCATTAAATCACCCTCTTTTTTATCAGAATATTCAACAATAATGCAAGATGTCAATAGAATGTTTCAAACTTTTATTGAAACAATGGATTTTCCCAAGGCTGTTTATTTTTAGAGATTGCGTCATTTCCGAGTGCAACATTTTAAGGCGGTTCACTCTAATTTCAATATTTAGTTCCGCGATACCTATAATCATCCCCAACCCCACCAAAGAGACATTTTACCACTTCCATGAGATAAAAGAGTCATTTCTGCATTAGAATCCAACTTTTGGCTTTGGCTGAGTCAAAAACATGGAAAATGTGCTCTTTTAAGGAAAAGTGTCCAAACTTTGTCAAGTGAGCTTGAAAACTGGTATTGCCTCCAAAAGATTTTTCTATCCTGTTACTTTATAAATTAAGTGAGAAGGATGAGAATTTACAGCTTTCTTTAAAAAACTACCCTGATCCCAAAATAAAACTAACATCTGCATCAGCACAAAATATTTTTAGAAAAATCTGTCTCATTTAACCATACTGCAAGACAAACAGTGTCCCAACCCCCATGGAACAATATGGATGTCAATTTTGGTCCAAAATTGGGGATGCAGCTATATATTTCACCAATATGAAAGGACTCTACCAGTTTATCCTAACAACTGATGTTAAATTTTATTCCACCATCTGATGTAGTAAATTTTTGCCCTGAATAGGACCCCCCTCCCCCCCCCCCCCCCCCCCGGTATGCCCCTTTTCATCAAAATATGTGATATGATTCATAATTTAATTGATATTGACCCAAAACAAACCTACTGTGATATGAACTTTCCCATCTGTAATAGTTTTTAAATCACAGTCTGGCTTCTGAAGACATTTCACATTGTATTTGATGAATATTTTGCAATTTTTGTAAAGGAAAAGCCTCAGTTTTCTCAGTAAAAGCACATAGAGTCCTTGGTATGGCACTGACAAAACATAAAACAGTGTTTTTTTTCCCAAAAGAATGACCAGTACCTGCTACTGTGATATCTCATAACACTGGTAAGATGCCTAAAACCATCAAATATTAATTCTATAGTGCTATGTTTATGCTGCAAGTTCCCATAAGTGCACTTTCATAACTTTGTTTT